>PVJL010004045.1:0-28719 GCA_004026885.1 Lyroderma lyra
ATTTGGATTTTTTTAAAACAAGTAAATTTCTTATTGATGGCAACTAAATGGTGTTTGTAGCATTTTTATCATATGGTAGATTCCATCCATTCGCTATACTTTTCTAACTAAGTTGTCCTACATGCAAGTACATGTTTTTAATGTTGTCTGTCTTCTGTGCTGTTCCTGTAAGTTTGCTATTAAAATACATTAAACTATATAAAAAAAAAAGAAAATGGCAAAAGTTAAAGAAAAGAGAAAATTCAAAAAACAGCAAGAGAAATGTAAGAAGTAACTTATAAATGGACACCCATTCGAATCTCAGCTGATTTCTCACCAGAAACTTTACAAGCCAAAAGGGATGGGCAGAAAATATTCAACACGATGAAAACCAAGAACCTACAACCAAGAATAATGTATCCAGCAAGGCTAGCATTCAAAGTTGAGGGACAGATAAAAAGCTTCTCAGATAAGAAAGAGCTAAAGGAAATACATCACTGCCTAACCAGTACTACAAAGAATGTTAGAGGGACTTCTTTAAGATGGGAGGAGGGATGAGAAAGTGAGTAAAATAAGGGAAAAGGATGAAGAAATTTAGTTTGATTGTTAACATAAAATTGAAATCAACAAAGAAACAAAAGTCATGGACACAGTCAATAATTTAGTGGTTACCCGAAGGTAAGCGGGGAGGAGGATGGGAGAGAAGGGCCAGGGACAAAAATACATGGTGATGGAAGGAGAACTGACTCTGGGTGATGAACACATAATACAACATATAGAAGATTTCATGTATAATTGTACACCTGGAACCTATATAATTTTTACTAATCAATGTCACCTCCATAAATTTAACAATAAAAAAAAAGTAAACTACATTTATTAGAAAGAATAAAATATCAGAAAAAGAAGCACATATTTCAGCAAATTTTTTATGTATATGATTTAATTCAGGACCAGAGAATCTAGACCCAGACCGCCACATGCATTACAGGATAGTAACATCCCACTAGACCTAGAAGATTTCTCCTTACCCTGGAAGATATTCTTTGCCAGGTGGCAGGCAACATGGCAACAGAATAAGGCTACTCTGCAAGGCAATATAAGAGATGGCAGGAACACAGGAATGGGACCTGTGAGCTTGATGGAAGTCAGCGAATCTGAGCTATTTTCTGGTCAGAGTGTGCAGGGGGGTGGGAAGAGGAGGTTGGGCTTGGAATGTTTCTTGGAATGAGGATCCTTGTGCAAAGACTGCAATATTACAGCACAGGAAGAACTCTACTGTTTGACAGCAAATCAAAGCAGGTGATCCAGGTTGGGTGCAAGCAGATTGTGACCCCTAAACAAAAAATGACATTTAGAAGACATGCCAAAAGAATTTATCATGTTAATTTCCCTCCATTTGCACACTTGCCTGGCTGATGCTGCAGGTGGAACAGTCATTGCCTTATGAAACAAATACGGTTTCTATTCTGTTAAGAACAGGGAAAAGAATAAAATAAGTTACTCATAGACTATAACTATGGCAGGTTTCAAAAGCCATTAATTAACACACTCAGAGAAAGAGCCATTTAATTTTTTTGTAATAGAATCACATTAAAATCTAACTCCAAAATCACATCCTACTGGGCTAGCAAGAAATTCAGTCTTAGATATTCTCAGGGTTCACTGTCCACTAAAGTTGGGCCAAGGGTGAAGAAATTTCCATGATATGAGAGCATTCATGAATTCCTAGTTTACATGTTTTTTTCAGCACAAATTGAAGGGCACAAAGCCTGGAACCAGATTTCCGATGCAAGTCCCGGCTCTGCTTGACCCCTCTTAGCTGGGCCACGTGGGATAAGTTGCTTAATCTCTCTGTAGCTCAGTTCCGTCATCTGTAAAATAGAGGTTAGATGAGTACCTACTTAATAGAAAAGAAAGATTAAGTGAGCTCTAATAGGTAAAATACTTGCAACCATGCTTGGCACAGAATATGCAAATGCTGGGGTACCATCCTGCTTTGATCACCTGTTCTCCACTCACCTAATCTTTGCCAAACTGTGTCCCATCCTGGGCTATGTGCCTTCAGGTTAGAGAGCTCCACTGATTTTGTGCCCCAGGGTCTGGGGTCCGGACTTCCTGGGTGCTTCTGGAAGAGCAACACCTAAGAAGTATACAAGTTAGGAGTGGAGAACGGGAGGTCAGGGGTCTTCTCTCTATTCTCTACATCTGAGGAGAGATGACTTTTGTTTACTCTCCCCCATCTCCAAATATTAAGACAAAAGTTAGTTTCTTGTTTAATCATAAATTCTGTTTTATTTAGCTAGTATCAGAATTCTCTATAAAGTCACCATCGGTTGCAGTTCAGAACTGATGAGACCTTGAGAAAACGAAAATTATTCAAGTTCTGAAATCTTCAGTAAAGTCAAAGAGAGCTCTCTGTAGTTGGAAGAGTGAGGTCACGTGCCTCATGGTCCTAAGACAAGGTTAGAAGTGGGAGGCAGGAATATCGAAACCTATAAAATCCTGTTATTTCATTAATACACCCATCCTTACCTCCATTTCTGCCATTCCCTGCTTAAAACTTTTGCCAGGGCACGGCCTCTGAATAGCCCGCAGGATTCACCTTCTACCCTTTTCCAGGCCCAGCTAACACTGTCCTCTCACCAGATGCTTATTAGAGCGTGTTCAGTGTCTTCTAACAGAAGGGAAATGTCTTCAGGGCCACTAGTGCTCTTGACACATAAACCACATTCTACAGATAGAGCTTCAAGGCCAGGTCCTCCCAGCCTAAATAAAGGAAAGAGTTAGAGAAATTTTGGATTTTACAAAAATGTATTGAACAACTAACTATTCATTCCAGTGGCCTCTTTTTTTTTTCTTCTTATAGGAAGGAATACCAACCTTTATTTACACTTGGGTTCCCCTTTACTAGGAAGTGGTATCCACATCTGCACAGACTTGCACATAATGAAGGCATATTTTACTGAATTTCACAGCTTCTACCCAAGCATCTCCGTTGAGCCTGGTTGATGGCTACTTAGCTGGCACCTGCTTCCAGTTCTCTTGTTCCCTTTCCCTTCCCTTCCACCATAGAAAGAATGAAGATTTGTTCTTAAGTAACGTCCAGCAAGCTAAGCCCTTGTGGAAACTGCTTCACTCTGTTTTTATAGGCCAGTAGATCCCACAACATATATAAGATTTATGGTTCATATTAAATTGAAAAGCTCCCCAGTGCAATTCTTTGAAGCTACAGATGAAAATGAATGGCATTCACTAGAACTTTTGTAAAGATTTAATGACGTGTGCATTCATTTTTATTCTTAGACTTATTGAGGTGACATCTGTGAGCAAAGGGCTTTCAGTTTCTTTACCTCTCAAATGAAGCTTTGGATGAGATGACTCTGGAGTTTCTTCCAACTCTCATACTCTGTGAGCCTCTGAGATGGAATAACAAGTATGAACACAGGAGGGGATGGAAACCTTAGGTAGCTCTATTGTTGTTATTATTATGTTTTCCTTTGAATTATATCACAAACTATGGTATAGCATAATGCCCATTACTCTCAATTCACAGTTCCTACAAAATGACTAATTTTTAAAAATAATAATTGAATATCTGCCCAAAG
Organism: Lyroderma lyra; assembly: GCA_004026885.1. Classification (NCBI taxonomy): domain Eukaryota; kingdom Metazoa; phylum Chordata; class Mammalia; order Chiroptera; family Megadermatidae; genus Lyroderma; species Lyroderma lyra. The sequence continues at coordinate 3,588 of PVJL010004045.1, forward strand.
GACTCATCAGTCTTACAGCTTCAGCAATTAACTTTGACTTATAAAACAAATAATTCATTTTCAAGCTCAGCACCAAAAACTAGGGATAAGCAAGCAAGCAAACAAACAACAAAAACACCTGTTCTTGAAATGTGTATAATCTAGCTGAAAAGGCAGACATTGAATAAGTAAAAGTAGGATGAGCATTACAAGGAAGGTCCAGATGCTGTAGAACTGTATAATGGGGGCACCTAGTCTGATATAAATAGGTAGGAAAACCTTCCTGCCGAGAGTAACTATCCAGGTTAATAACAGCAACATTCTTGAGCACTTATTATATGTCATCATGTTATGTGCATTATTTTATTGAATTTTCACAAGAACTCCATCAGGTAGGTTCTATTACTGTTTCTACTTACAGACAAAAGAAATCAAGTACAAGAGGTGAAACCATGGCCGAGTCTCACACTAGTTGGAGATAATGCCTGGATATGAATGCAGATGGTTGTACATCAGGCTTTCTACTGCCTCTGGCATAGGAGAGAAGCTCAAAGACAAAGGTGGGGCCAGACCATGCAGGGGTTGATGGACTATGTGAAATTATTCTGAAAGAAAGCATCAACTGGTTGCATGTGAACTTGGGAAGAAGTTTCTTCGTTATCCCTCTCTTTCGTAAGACAGTAATGTGTTTGTGAAAGAAAACAAGCTGCTTTCTAATTTAAGAAAGAGGAGATGCAATGGTTTACATGCACTCAGAGGAGAGGTATGTTTTGTGAGAAGTAAAATTTCATTGAAGTAAAATTTTCTCATAAGTGAGGTGGATGGCATAATCTAATTTTCTAATAAGCCTTAAATAATAAAACTTTATAGTGGTTTTAATGAAATTCCACCTGCTATCTATCAGGTGGCAATAATAGTAGATATTCACCATTTTAATAATAGAATTAAGTCACAAAGACATTGATTCTAACAGGTTCTTTTTTCCAATTCTTGGAATTACATATTTAGGTAAAAGGTAGGAAGGAATAATGAGGATATATTATAAAGGTGGGAGGGAGGAATTTTATTCCTGAGGAATATTATTTTAAGCAGAGCTCTAGAAGATTTAATTTAAACTTTCTTGGTGAGGGATGACATAACATTCAAGAGATGAATTTGCTGGGCAGCATTTATATTCTTTCAGTATAACTGGAAAGTTAGCCATCTTCACTTCTAGTGAAGCAATTTCAGTATGCCCACGTACAATATTATTTTATCTAGGTGTACACCAAAAGTATCTTTAATTATTAGGAATTGCAAGCTATTAAAGCTTAATTAACTAGAATTCGGCTACCTGGAGTTCTCAATTAACTTGAATTTATTTTGGTGTTGTATCTAAGGCTTAAGGGTAATTTCCAGATTATAAAGTTTTAAAAAAACAAAACAAAACACAACAATTCTCATGTTTTAAGACTAAGGACTGTTGTACTGACTGAGCACCTCAGACCAGGATTCTGTACACTTCACATCTGCTCTGCTTGGGAGTAAAAGCGTGAACTTGGAACTCAGATGGACCTGACTGAGAGAACTTATTACACTTACTATTTGTTTCCAGGCAAGTAACTTAATTCTTGATAGCTCAGTTCATTCATCTGCATAGAGGAGATAATAATACCTGTCTCTCTCTGTAATGTAAGAAGAGTAAAATGGGATTGCATATCTAAAGCAGAGAGCCAACACATGACAGGTACTTAGGAATGTGAAATCATTTAAAATAAAGGTTTAACCTGAGCCACCACAATATCACAAATAATTAAAGAAATGTGACATTATGTTTGGTATTCTGTACTAACTCCTGACAGAAAATTATTACTTCATACTTTCTATTTTTTTAAGGGCTCTCTAATTTATACTTTTACTCCTAAAGAATTTTTTTTATTAGTTCAGGTGTACAAAAGGACATAATGATTAGAAATTTACATGCCACACAAAATGATAACGCCTATAAGTCTGCTATTCATCTGACACTTTACGTAGCTATTATAATACCATTGACTGTATTCTCTATGCTGTACTTTACATCCCATGACTACATATATATTTTCAAATTATAGTTGACATTCCATATTATTTTATCTAAGTTTCAGGTGTACAGCACAGTATATACCTTCCTATTTTCAAAAGTTATTTTTAACCATGACAGTTAAAATATTTTCTCATCAATTCTTATAAACGCCAAATAAAATCAGCTAACTAGAACGCCCAATTTAGAAAATACTCAGGTTAATAAAGACTTGATTTTTTCCCATATTCAGACTATACTGTTTTATTTATTAATACACAGAAGTAGGAAAACCTTACAGAGTCAAGAGAATTGTCAACTCTGATTTTAGCGAAGTTTAAATAAAATGCTGGGTTGGTTTTTGTGCTATTTTTCTCTGCCTTTTAAAACTAATTCTGAATTCTTCAAGTCTTACTGACTCACACATGCCTTCTGATTAATTTCTTTGTTTTGTTTTTTACTAAAGCCCATTCAGCACCTTCATTTTTGTATGGCTAATAGACTTTTTTCTTGACTGTTTTTTAATGGTTTAGATTTTTTTTTTGCATTTGGAGTAAAATAAGTAGACTCAAATAGATAGACTTCTTCAAAATATTGATTTTTCAAATGTAACATTATGTGAAATACATACTAATCTATCTGATTTGTCAATATAGATTTTCATGCAATGTTTCCCCAAAATGTGGACTTTAGGTAGTAACACAATTTTTACTATTTTCATTTTAAAAGTTATGAATTTTAAAGAATATTAGTATGTACCTTCTACTTATAAAAGTGATACTGGTTTGCCATTTATTGGTAACAGTTCTAAAGATTCCTTTTTACTTAGATAATTTTTTACTTAGATAATATTAGGAAATGAACAGATATTATACATATGCAACAAAAGTTGGGCAGATTATGTTGGTAGAGTATGAAGCTAGAGAAACAGTGGTATACTGCTGCTCTTAACTGCATGACTTGGGCAAGTCACATTACTTTCCCAAGCCTCAGTTTCCTCATCTACAAATAGGGAGTGGAGTCAATGATCACCCATTGACTGTAAGCATACTGAGCTTATAAACCACATTTTCATCATCTTTTTCTCCCAACTCTCAACATAGTGAGAGGAACGCAGTGTGGCTCAATGTATTTCTGTACGATTCAATCAATTAACGAACACACATCTAATTCTATCCTTTGAGAGTCCCTTTAAGTCTATAGTAATTAGCATTTTTATTTTTTTCAGTTGTCTACTCATAAAGATATGTTGTATAGCCACGAGCTTGGATATTTAAACAATTGATTGAGTTTATTTGTGCCCTGGACATTTGAAGTTCAATAAAGGAAATGATGACTGTCGTCAAGGAGTTTACAATCCATTGGGAAGATATTTAGAGGGCAAGTTGGGCATTTAAGCAAGCAAATATAATTGAATGTGGTGATTTTTACCCACAATGTGGAAAGAAAGTTCTCAACAAGTTTGGGGGGAAAATGGGACATGACCTTGAAGGAAGAGGGGTTTTAAATAAGATATAAAAAGGAGAATATTCTAAGCTGGGTTAGCCACACATGTGATGTCTGGAAAGTGATTTTTTAAATGCAGAATTGAACAAATTCACCAGCAAACAAGCAAAATAGCAATATCTGTCTACTTCTGATTTAAGCACAGAATTTGCAATCTAACATACTTGGTTGAGTCATTTTACCAATTTCGTCTTGTCATCAATAACTAAATGATTAACTATGTCATTTTCTTATTTCCCAAAATATTCTCTAACTATAAGGATCTTGACAACCAGCTTACTTTATCTCTTTTGCTTGTTTACTTTTAAGTGTGGGGTGTGTGTGTGTATGTGCTTATTTATAGGTCTCCCAACTATGATTTCACTTATTTCTTTTTAAGAAATCCTTTGTTGTTATAGGAAAATGGGAAGGGGTAAGGATAAACAAGGTATGATTAGATGCCACTGATAGAAGCTGACACCTGTCTGATGCCGATGAAATATGCCAGGCTATGAAGGAAACCCGAGTTAATGAATGTGCCCTACTGTATTTTGTAGTTGATTAAAAGAGGCCAAAGAAAGGGCCAGTCAGAGTAGGTAGAAGCCAGGAGCCTTCAACAAGGGGTTGTTGTTACTTTGCCAAAGTAGATACCTAGATAACCAGGGACAGGCACCTTCTGAGCCACTAGCCATTCTTAAGCCATGCACTTGCATGACTCTTTGCTTCCAAGTATTATCTTTCATTTCTCTCTTTTCTCCTTTAGTTAATCTTTTAATTGAGGGAATCAAAAACAAAAACAAAAACAAAAACTTTCCATCCTATCAATAAAAACTAGGCATAACAGTGAAACAATTATCAATTGAGCTACATGGTGGAAGCATATTTCCTACTAACAAGATTGACTGACTATATATATATATATATATGTATATGTATATGTATGTGTGTGTGTGTGTGTGTGTGTGTGTGTGTGTGTATTTTTTTTTTTAATTTTAAATTTTTTTAAATTTTTAATGTGGGTATTTCCCGGGCTGGGAATCGAACCGCAGTGTTGATAGCGCCGAAGCCTAGCTACTATACCACCAGGGAACTCCCTGACTGACATATATTAAAAAGTTAGTGCTGAGCTATACATATATCAGATCTACAGGTCTCTGTGACTCCAGATATAAGGAAATCAATAAAACTATAAGTGAAGCCATAGACACTGATGTGTTGACAAATAAGAAGTATTGATAGTAAAATCTCTATATAGATATTCCTAAAGCTGCTTGTTGGAAATCAGTTAAATCTTAAGATGTTTTTTTAAATTTTCTTCTAGTTACCTGAAACCACTTAAATCCCCAAACTTCAAAATGTATTCATTTCCTTCAGTTGACATTCAGAAATAAAGAAGGAAACAAACACCTCTACTTACACCCTGCTGTCCTCAATACAAACCCTGATGTTTCAGGGAGTTCGGGCCCTCCAAACATAACACAATGATAAAGGTCTGTGACATTTAGGGCTGCCCTTGGTCAAAAGCACTCATCTCAAGCACAGACGTGATGGCAGCGCAGCAGACTTGCTAATCCATTGCTTCTCAACATTTGGGATACAGCACTGGGCACAGAGAAAAACCAGAGCTCCCCATGATTATAGGAGACAGAAGTTGGCCCTGAGAGAGTACTCTAGACAGGAGGCTGGCCACAGAAAGCTGAAGGGGACCCTGTCAGGCTGGAAAGAAAAGAAAATGATCCAAGAAAAAGAAAAGCCTTGAACTTTCTGTGAATTGTTGTTTCTTTCCTGTCTCTCCCATTTTGTTATCTCCATAATCTATGCCCTAACCTTTCTTCTTTCTGTTGCAAGAGTATTTAAAGGTCTCAATTCAACACTCTACAGACATGTAAACTTTTTAATTATTTTGAGTAACTGATGATAAACTTGCTCTCATAATCTCCCTGCCTAGGTACTGGGGTCGAACAAGGAGGGAGGAATCTCTTTGATCTCATCAAATGAAGTATCTCAGTTCCACCTGATACTGGTTTAAATCTTAGACTTCGGAAAAGTTTAGACCTCTCCCCCACATCTAACAGAAGCAGCTGCTGTTGGAAATGCAAGTTACAGAGCTTGGCATGCCCTGCTGTCCTCATCCTCTTCATAATCTCCCCATTTTTTCCCTTTGAGTTGCACCCCTGCAGAAGAGCTGGAAGGTAGGGGGCCTATCTTTCCAGAAGGGTGAAAGCAGTCTGCTGAATCCAGAAGTCTGGGTATGGTCACCCCTTTGTTGGCCCCTGCTGGGTGCCATTCTCTGGTCTGGTTTCTGGCATGACAGTGCAAACTCAGCCACAGCCTGGTGCTATTTGGGAGGAGGGAAGTGCCCATGACTTAGACCTCAGCCATTCTGGTTTTCACAATCTTTGCTAAAATGGAGATTTGAGTGTAGGTGGCATACAGAATTGTCATGGGCAGCATTCAGCTCCAATACAGCTAATCGGCCCAAAAGACCTCTGGAGGATAGTCCAATTTTCTGGTGGCTCTTGCCATCAGTACGTGCTGTATAACTTCAGCTGGGGTAACCCTGCTTTGTGGAGTGATCACAAGGGCAAGCAATGGGCTCCCATCCCTCAGTTAACCTTACTTGGGTCACAGAAACGAGCTGGGGTTTTGCGTTGATCCCCAAAGCCATAGAGAATTGAGATGGCAACGTTCTCATTTTCTCTTTCCTAGATGTGCTCTACACTGTGGTGCCCTCTCACCCACTGGCCTAGGTATAATACTAATGAACCACTTGTCATAAAAAATATTTAGATAAGGAGATGATAACATTCCCAAAATTCCAGTAACATCTCCAAATTTTAGTGGACTTTTGTACAATGTGCTTATACTCTAATTCAAAGAAAGGGAAGGGATACTGATAGTATTTTAGTTGGGCAGAGCTGGCAGAGTAGATAGCACTTTAAAAAACTATCATAAAGTAATATTAATTTGTATGTGTGTAGTTGTACGGATCTTAACACGCACATATATACATATATACAAATACAATACACACACATAACACACATACATAATATAAATTTGTGCAAGCAACTATCACCATTGTCAGGAAATATAATAGTTACCCCCTAAAACTCCCTTATACTTTGCATTTATAGTTATATCTTCCCCTTACCCATAGTCTCAGGAAGCCACTAATCTGCTCATCAATACAATAGTTTTATTTTTTCAAGAATGTCATGAAAATGAAATCATACAGTATGTAACCTTTTGAGCATTGCTTCTTTCATTCAGCAAATCTCAATGATTTTGAGATTCAAGCAAGTTATTAGTTATTGCATGTATCAGCAGTTTGTTCCTTTTTATTGCCGAATATTCCATTGTAGTTCCATGGTTTATCTGGGTTTTTATTTATTTACCCTTTGAAAGACAGTTGGGTTGTTTCCAAATTTTGTTGATTATGAATAGAGCTGCTGTAAACATTCACGTACAGGTTTTGTGTGAATGTAAGTTTTCATTTCTCTAGAAAAAACTCAGGAGGGCGACTGCTGGGTCATATACTAAGTGTGTGTTTAACTACATAAATAAACAACTACCAAGGTGTTTTTCCAGAATGGCTCTACTATTTTGTAATTTTCTCAGCAATGCATGAGAGATCCTGGTTTTCATCATTATTGCCATCATTTCATGTTTTCATTATTTTGTTTTGTTTTGGTTTTAGTTTCTTGGGGGCGGGGATGATCTTATTTGCCATTCTAATACATGTGTAGTGGTTTCTCCTCATGGTTTTAGTTTGCACCTCTCTAATGGCTATCTTTATCACCTCCTTAGTGAAGTATTTATTATTATTATTATTTTTATTTTCCCATTGAGTATTTTTCTTTTGGTTGAGTTTGTAGTGTTTTTTATATATTCTGGATACAAGTCCTTTGTCTGATATGTGATGTAAATATTTTATCAGTCCACAGATTGTCTTTTCATTTCAACAGTATCTTTTACAAATCAAAAGTTGTTTTGGTGAACTACAATTTATCATTTTTTTCTTATGGAATATCATGTCTAAAAACTCTTTACCTAATCCTTGGTTATGAGGTTTTCACTTGTTTTCTTCTAAAATTTTTATAAGTTGTAGGTTTTACATTTGGGTTCCAGCAGGTTATTACCACTCCTATCACTGCTGCCACTACTGTCACAGAATTATCTGATGGCTGGGACCTAAGAGACTACAGAGAATAGGAAATAAAGGGATGATTTGCTCTATACTTTCTGAAATTTAGTAGATTCTCAAGTGCTTCTCCTGATCTCTGCTCATCTGCATCACAGTGCTCACTTCCATGTTTCCAGCTCCCTCAGATTCAGGGTGGACGATTTTGGAGGGAAAAATACCATGGTAAATTCACCACTAGTTCAGTGCTATTTTGAACTCTACTGTTCTTCCCTGATCTGCCTGTTAGTATATACGAGGGTTGTCTAGAAAAAATCCTGCCATAAATGTTTTTATTTTTCATGGTATATGGCTGGATACTTTCTGGACAGCCCTCATATTCTTTGCAGGGCCTTCAAATATCTGAGCCATGCATCCCGTCTAGGTTTTATAGTTGTAAGAGAAAGGGTGGCATGTACTTACTTCTACCTGGAGCTAGAATTTCTGACAGCTTTTTTGCATGACATAATTTTTTTTTACCCAACCAATTTTGCTTTGAAAAAGTGTTGTTAATTAAGGTATCATTGCATATAATTGAAATAAAAGATTGCTAGATCTATATAATCTCTACATGCCTCAGCCTTCTTTTCTGTAAAGTGGGGGTAATAATAACTCTGATTTTGTAGAGTTGTGAGATCTAAATGAGCTAATGTAAGTATAACCCTCAAAATTGTGACTTAAACATAGTGTTATGGAAGCATTTGGTATCATCATCACACAGCATTAATCAGAAAGACAATAATTTAATGAGATCTATTCTTTGATATTTCAAATATATATGCAATGAGAGATAAAAAGATGAACAAACATTAAGCAATTTATACAGAATGTGGGAAAAATGTAAAATAAACAAAATATCAGTTTTGTACTTATGTGTGAAAGTTAAGCAAGTAAACTACAATGACATTTATATGTGAAAATTAAGCAACTAAAATGCCAGTGAAAATTTGAAGTTTTCCTTTACTATAGATATCTATTTATTAAAAGAAACCATGATTTTTCTTGAAACTTACTGCAGATGTGAGTTTTCTTGTTAGATGAATATATAATTTCTCATTGTTTCTCTAAAGAATAATTTAGCAAGAATCCAGAAGTCCTTCAATTCTAAATTCTGAAAAAATTAAGATTCCCTGCTAAAACTATTCCCTTGACTTGGGAAAGCACTAACTGAGTCTTATTTTTCAAACTAACAGTTTGCATCTGCTTAATTGAATGTCCCTAAAAGTATCCTGTCTAAGTACTTTAGAAGTGTCCCTTCCTGGGAGTTCCCTGGTGGTGTAGTGGCTTAAGGCTTCGGTGCTGGCACTGTCAACGCTGCGGCCTGGGTTTGATTCCCAGCCGGGGAGCTACCCACATACCAAAAAAAAAAAAAAAGAAGAAGTGTCCCTTCCATAATTCCCATCATTTGGTACCCACTATGCACACAGGGACAGTCAGAACAAGAGTTCTATATCTTTTGTCAGGCTGTTTGTTGCTTTCAGACATTCTTGAATGTTAGTCTTTTAAGTCAGGGACAGGACACTCATTTGCAGTTTTCAAAGGAAGGCTAGCCATAATTTTAACTAACATCATTCTTTAATTCATACCTCTAAAATGTCAACATAGACCAACCCTGTTTCTCCTTAGAAATACTTTTCAAATGTAAAGAAAATTAACCCTTATGTCTCCAAATTGTGCCTACTTGAACTATAGCAGTACTGTGTGTAGAGTCCAAGTGGGAAAAATGACTCCCATGGCTTCTTGTACTTCCTGCCCATCTGCAAGAGGCGGTCACACTAAGCCCTCCTACTGTCATATTGTGTCTTACCTGAGGCCCTTACCTCGTTTACCAATAGTCATTCTCCAACCTGTACAGCAAGCCTTCCAACTCACAGCCCATGGATGCACGTGGCCCAGGACGACTTTGAATGCAGCCCAACACAAATTTGTAAACTTTCTTAAAACATTATGAAAATTATGCACAAAGCTTTATTGAGCTCATCAGCTATCATTAGTGTTAGTGTATTTTAGGTGTGGCCCAAGATAATTCTTCTTCCAGTGTGGTCCAGGGAAGCCAAAAGATTGAACACCCTTACCACTGGAAGAGAGCAACTTTTGTAACCCCTGTATTCTGTCACTCTTTTCTTATGCCAATGTGGGTAGATTAAGTAAAGGCCAACAGGGGAAAGGGCAGCCTCTGAAAATTGGAATCCATCGTCCCTTATGCTGGGAAGGAAAGGGCACAGAGTGTATCTTTTATATTCCCACTTCTGGGAGCAGTGAAAATTATAAGATGATCTGGGCTTTCAGGGATTATCTCCAAAATTTGGTCTGGAGTTTCCAAATCTCCCTTCCATCGGGCTCCTCAACTTTAATTTTTCTTTCCTTGCAACTTATGATTGTGAGAAAAGAGAGAGAGGCACATTAGCTACTAGTCAATGAGTGAGGGGAGACAAATGGGAAGGTAGCCTTTTATTAAAAGAAGTAGATGCTAACTAGTGGTGCTAAAAGCGTGGTTTCTGCACTTTCCCACCACTGGACATCCTGTCCATTGAAACCACCCATCAACACATAGCATTGCCTTGAAGGAAGCCTTCAGAATCTCTACAGATTGGATTGGGCACTGTCATAAGTATTGAGAGTTTTCTGACTTCTATAAGAAGATTGCTTGGCCTAACAGTGTTTTCAGAAAACTTCAGTCATTTATATGTTACCTTCATGATTTTTTTTCGTAAGTAAATATCCCTGAAGTCAAGATTTAGCATTCTAATTACATGTTTTCTAATACATGTTAAAATAAGTACATAACTGACCACTGTGAGGAAATAGATTGGATATGGGCAAGAATAGAAGCAGGGGACACTGTTTGAAGGCTATTCAGTGTTTCAGGAGAAAAACGTTATAAAAATGAACATGAGATATATTGGGGAGTAGAAATGACAGAAGATGGGAAGGAAATGAATGAATTCAATAAAGATGAAGGAGGAATCTTGAACAACTGGTCTGTGGCAAAAACTATATTCAAATAGGCTGGTGTGGGGGCCAGGGGTGGTGAATTAAAAGCTCAGTTGGGACGTTGGAAGTCTGAGATATCTCTGAGTTCATCGAAAGAAAATGTTGAGGAAGCAGTTGAACTCTGGGGAGAGATGGGGCTGAAGATAAAAGTTTAGGACTCACCATCATATTAAAGATATTTAAATCAACAGATACAAGTGAGATCACCCAAGGAGAGAATGTAGGAGAAACAGAGCAGAAGTTCAGGGCAAAGCATTGGGCCTGTAAGACATTTAGAGATCAGGCAGCGGAGGAGTCACAAGGGTCAGGCACAGATGCTGGCCAATCAGAACAGACGCCAGTGGCAACTCTAAAACAGGGTTCTGGAGGCTTCCTACTGTGCTAGATTGAGCAAATGTTTATCAGGGTTAAAAGGAGAGGCCCATATAGCAAGATGGCTCAGGATAGTAGCTATTTACAACAGGTATGAAGTATTTCAATATTTTATAACTGGTATAGCCAAACTGGTTCAGACCATGTGAATATCAGTTCTGAATCCAGCAAAGACACACAGCAGGAATAATTAGAGTGGTAGGCAGAGTTTTTGGTGTCATAAAACCTTGAAGGGTTAATTGTGCCTAATGATCTGAGATAAAGCAACTTGCAGACGTTGACAATATAATTTCAGTGGGAAGATGGGAGTGACACCAAATTCCAGTAGGTTGAAGAGTCAATGGCAAGCTGTACACATATACCACACTTTGAGAAATTTGGCTATGAAAGAGAGAAGAGAATTAAGGCAGTAAATGGGAGAGTGGGTAAAAAAGACAGTAAAATATGACTTTTTTATCAGTGACAGCAATATAGGGGGGTAGGTATTGGGGATGCAGAGTCTCGAGGAGAATCAAGGGGACACTGCTTTGAGAAGGAGAGAGATGAAATAGCATCAATAGCTCATCAAAAGCTAATAAGAGAGGTGAGTGCAGAGGCAGGCTGGCACGTGGGTTTGGTGATAGCAAGATGAAAGACCCTCACCTTGTCCTGTGCTTATATTTACTTAATGAAGACCAAGTTGAGGTAATCACCAACAGCCTGGAAGATAAGGTGAGATTTGGGGAGCAAAATAAGCTTCTACCCATTCTCTTTTTGTGAATTTTCATGCAGTGAACCCCTTTATTATATTTTTATCTTTGTGTTTTATTTTGTTTTTGTCTTTGTTCATCTATTTTGAATCTGTGCAACTGAGGAAAGGGTTAATGAGGCAAATTCAGGTATATTTATACCAGTCAGATATCAGTGTTCACTTAGTTTCAGAATATGGAAGCTAGAAAACCAGAGAAGTGGTTTGAAACAGCTGGTGAAAAAGCCAGACTGATCATAAAAAAAGTGTACAGACACAATATTTATTTTGGAATCTGAATAAAATGTTTGCTGCCTATTAAAATTTGAAAATGATAGCAACTGCCTTACTAACACGGACTCCGTTTTGCCATATCTCGGCTTGCCCATGCATTTTTCAGTGCTATTAGATTGCATATGTGGAATCTATCCAATCTCTCCATCAGGAGACTTCTCTTTACCTTGTAATTATACAACGAGTCAAAAAAATCTGGCTTGCCTCTCCTTTACTAAAAGGAATGATTCCAAGATACATTTCACATTTAATAAAAATGTTCAGACTTCCACATTCTGCCTAGCCTGATTAATTAGGGTATAGAAGGGTCAGCTTTCTTCATTTGCAAAGCTGCACCCTAACAAACTGCCTAAAGGCCACAACAGGTTTCTTCCGTGGCTTCTGAATTTTAGATTTTGCATTGAAATAATATCTTTTCTCTGCTTGTATTTGAGAGATGAAAGGAAAGGAAGCTATCCCATCAAAAAGTTGCTATAAATGATCACACTTAGATGACATTAAAGCTCAAAGAACAACAAGGGGCACAGTATTTAATATCAAGGAGGAAAAAAATTAGACCAAATAAAACACATTCTCTAGATAATAGAATTACCTTTCGGTAGAATGTATCTTTATTAAGGCATGCAACAGTATTTTTAGTAGGGGAGCAAATAATTTAGGGAAGCAATGTGTTTCTTGCCATGTGCATTGGTGTGGAAACTGAAGCTGAATTGTACTGAATTCTGTATCTACCTTTGTTTGGTGGAATGACTTTCCAGTCCTGTTTAAAGTAATCTGAACACAGGAAAAGGAACTATTGAAAAGATTAAATCTCTGTGGCCACAGGTCACAGAATGGGGTGTGGATTCCGTTGGGTTTAGGATTTCAACATACTAGTCCTAACTGTGTAGTTTTGCTTTGTCAATGCCCTTTATCGTGAGTGCCATCTATACTTAACCTTTCCAAACATTTTGCCTTTTCTTGCTATCTTGAGATTAAAATACATAACTTAGTCCTTTCACCCCAGGACTAGTGAGTAAATGAAAAATTCTACTAGTCACCCATCTAGGGAGCAGAAGTGACATTAGTTATGTATGAACTGCCTCTTCAGTAACCCTCTTTTGCTGTTGTATTAGTTAAGCTAGGCTAACCTGGAGGCCACAGGTATGTAATTGCTTTTAGAAAACTCTGAGGTTAAAATATGGCATAATGTTTAGATTGGATAAAGCTGGATGTGAGCATATGGGTGTTCGACATGCCATTATCTATTTTTGTTACTATATATGAACTGGTTTTGATACCCTTTCTAACTAGAGTCATTTCCTACTACCCTCTTCCCACATTGCTGCCTTCCTAACTAATCCTACATATCCCCTGACTAATATCTCAACTACTGGTCTTGACAAGGAGAGACATTTCTCCTTTTTGCCATTAGGTGATGCATCTGAAGCAGTGCAGAAAGGCTGCTAGTGGGAAGGAGGGAGGAGCAGGGTACAAGAGTTAGGTTTCCAAGTTGGGAGGGACTGGTGGGTAGGCAAAGGGTCACAGAAGCTTACTTCACCTGTCCGCCTTCACAAAGACTATAATCGAAAAGGTCTCTGATGCATTTGTCATCCAGAATCCAGCACCCGGTTTCTTTTATAGCTCTTTTAATGAGAGGGGCCCTAATTCTTTTCAAGAGAATTCATCAAACTCAAACTTTTGTGACTTCAAGAGTAGCAGCGCATGTGCTAGGACGTCCTATTGCCACACTCTTCTCCTTGGAATGAGTATTTCTATCTTTTGGGGGGGGGGGCAGATGCCAGACCATCTGATTCACTTTGACTGAGCAGACTAATTCTTATATTAGCAAAGCATTTTTTTACTGCACAAGTTTGACTCCCTAATCTCTATCATATCACCATGCTCACCACTAGGATAATGAATCCTTTTTCTTCAGCCTAGGACAACACAAGCACACAAGCCAGGTGACCTAAAATAAATTTGTGTAGCAAATGCCAATTTACCAACTCTAGCTCCAGCTCCAGAAATGCAGACCTATACTCAGATAGGTCAAGATGATCTTTAGTCCAAAGTACTTCTTAGTAGCATAACCAAATCATGGTTATGTTCTCTCTTTATTGTGCTTTGCATGTTTGCCATTTCATTGTAAATCTCTTTATATCCTTATTTCATCTCCTCATCTGATAAAAAACTTCCCTTTCTCTAAATAACTCTGTCCCAATATTCTGTCCCCTGAGGACCTCATGTTCGCCCATTCTTTCCGTCAGGAGGAAAGGAGTGTGCATGTGCATATGTGTGTGCATGTGTGTGTTGGAGTGGGGATGCCATAGAAAGCTGGGGTACATATATGTAAGGTGAAGAGACACCAGTGGGGAGGATCTCACAGGCTAGGATAAGAAGTTACATGTTTGCTTGAAGAGCTATGGAGCTGTTTAAGATGTTTAAGCAAAGATGGGACCTGATCAGATATCTGGATTAATGACACTCTAACTGCGGAGTAGGGGGAAAGAATGAAAGGGTTTGGGGCCAACTCTGGTGAAATTAAAAGAGTCCTGAACTTGGAATTGGGAGTCACAGATTCTATCTCCAAGTCTTGTGAGCCCAGTGACCTTGGGTGCACTCTCTTTTCTTCCTGAGGCTTGGTTTCCTCCTCTGGACACTCAGAGAGTTGGGAGAGGATATATGGTTCTGAGGAGGGACTAAAAACAAACCAGGATTATCTTTTTTTGACATCAGAGTGATTGTACACTTGGAATTTGTTCCTCTGGGTCAAATGATCAACCAAAGTTTTTATCTGGAAGTTCTGAGAAAGTTGCTTCACGATTTGCAGAAGAAACCTCCTGAGTTGTGGCAAAGCGATGACTGGTTCTTTCACCATGACAACACACCTGCCCACACCGCACTGAATGTTTTGCAGTTTTTGACCAAAAATGGCAGTGACCCCTCTCCCCCACCCTCTTTATTCACCTTATCTCACCCCTAGGAACTTTTTTTTTTGTTTTCCTGTATGAAAACTGTCCTCAAAGTGAAATGTTTGGCAATGTGGAAGAGGTAAAACAAAAACACCAGAAGCACTGAAAGGTATCAAAATTGGAATTCAAAAACTGTTTTGAGTAATGGAAAAAGAGTCTCAAAAGGTGTATTGCATCAAATGGAGAGTACTTTGAAGGTAACTGAAGTTCAAACATGTAAGAATAAAAACAAATTTTTTATAAATAAATTCTGAGGTTGTTTGGATCCCCCCTCATAGGCCTTCAGCCCACTTGTTTAATCCTGTATCTTTTTTTTTTTTTTTAACCTCATAGCCATTATTTTGTCTGACAGGAGGGCATGAGGATGACGGGTATAGACTGTGGAGGCCATCACATTTTTGTGACTAGTTCAAAGACCACATTCAGGCACAACTCACAGGCCCAGGAATGGTTGAGTCACTTCTTTTAGAACCCTTTTTTTTTTCCTGACTTGCAAATTGCTGACCTCAAAGACTCACTTAGCAGAGCTGACATGGCCTCCTTGACCTACATCATAAGTAATGAGCCCTTGACTAAGAATTATTGCAATCTTCATCACAATTTGACTGCCTTATTTGAAAGGCAGTGGTATGTTTTTAAAATCCTGGCTTCTCCAAGACTTTCAGCTTTCTGCCAGGTACTGGCTTGAACTAAAAATTTTAATTATTCCATTCCTTTCCTTGCTGTGCTTTAGTTTCAGTTTTTGCTTTTCTTTTGTTTGTTTGTTTGTTTGTTTTCATTAATGGGTTAGTCAAGTAAGAGGTTAAGCTAATAGGTGGCAGGAATGAGATTCAAATGCAGGGAGTCTGGCTTCAGACTCTGGATTTTGGCAGGCCACTGTGCTGTCTCACAAGTCAATGAAGGCTCCAGACCTGAGGAGAAAATACCTAGGTTTTCACCTTTTAATTAGATGAGAAAACAAACCCATCTTCATCATCATCCTCTCTCACAGATTTTAAAGGCATAGGAAAGTCCACACATACGATTTAGGTTTAAGGGATTCCTGATCTCTTGGATGTATAAGTCTTCAGTGATGAGAGATATTCTCTTCCCTCCTTCTTGAAGAGTATCATTTCCTTTTAGGGCCTGTTTTGTTTCCTCTACAGACCAAAATTCGTATGTTGAGGTCTTAACTCCCAGTACCTCAGAATGTGGTATTTAAAGATAGGGCCTTTGGAGTTCTCTGGTGGTGTAGTGGCTTAAGGCTCCGGTGCTGTCAGCGCTGCGGCCTGGGTTCGATTCCCATCCAGAGAGCTACCCACATACCAAAAAAAAAAAAAAAAAAAAAAAAAAAAAAAAAAAAAGGAAAAAATAAATAAATAAATAAATAATAAAGATAGGGCCTTTAAAGAGGTAATTAAGGTAAAATGAAGTCATGTGGGTGGGCCCTAATCCAATACGACTGGTGTCCTTATATGAAGACATTAGGACACAGACAACACAAAGACTATGTGAGGACACAGAGAGAAGGTGGCCATCTGCAAGCAAAGGAAGAGAGGCTTCAGAAGAAACCAAATCTGCTGACACCTTGATCTTAAACTTTCTGCCTCCGGAACTGTGAGAAAATAGATTTCTGTTATTTAAGCCATCCTGTCTGTGGTATTTTGTTATGGCAGCCCTAGCAAACTAATGCAGGGCCTAATGTAGCTCTATCAAACCTATGTAGAATGAGAAAACATGATTTCCTTGCTTACCTGCTCATGTAGAATAAATCTGACTCTAACAGTGACAGTTTTCTCTAGTCTGTGAATGTGCTTAATCGTTCATAAGCAAACTACATCTCTATATCTTTCAACTCAACATTTCACAGGTCTCATGTTTGTTGACCATGTCAATGATTTGGAATCTCCTCTGTTTATTCTCTCTCGTGTCTCTTACATGGATATATAAACTAGCACTTCGGCAGTTAAATTGCTTGAAGTCCATAAAATATTAATTCAGCAGCTGAGCACCTTTTACTCTTTTATCCATATATCTTTGTAAGCTAAATGGTTTTTAGCATGCTCAGGGCTATAAACCATTTCTCTAGAAATCTGACTTTGAAAGGTGTGGGCTTTAAATGGAGAGACAAAGTACACCCTGCCCTCATAAAAGGATCCCATAAAAAATGTCTTTAGCTGCTCTTGCTTCAAGGTGATACATCTATCAGGACTCTGTGGCCTGTAGGAGAGGGTGGGGCCACTTCTCTTTGAAGAGTCAAAAGGTTTGGCTCCATTGTCCAGCCAGACTCCCTGGCATTTGGGTTAATTTCAGTTCCAAAGGGCAGCCATTAAGGCTGATCTTACCCTAGCTGCCGGTTCTGGCAGAGGCTTCTGAGAATGAGCTAGAAACTGTCTGCCCTGTTCTTTGAAGTCTTTGCATGTGCACCTACTGCTTGTTTCTAGGTTTGGGCAAACCAAGAATGCTAGCAGGTCAGTCAATGGACCTGCTGCATAGGCAAGGATAGAAGGAGGATTTTCATGAAGCTTCATAAACCAACAAACAAAAAACTAACCACAAAATACTCAATGGCCAAACTATACTGTGAGTAGATGTCTTCTAATAGCAGAAACTTTAGAGCAGGTGGCCCATGTGGCCACACATTGGACCCAGGAGAGTGTGACAGACAGTGTCTGCCTGGAGCACAGGCACCTTGAGACCCTCATTCTAATGGGTTTCCATTCTTAGTGAAGAAAGCTAGTTTTCTGCCTTGTTAGTTCACACCATTCAACTCATCCCTATTGAATGCCTACCATGTGCCAGATATTATCCAAGATGTGGGAGAAGAGGGGTGAATAGACAGATGTGGTCCCTGCCTTTGGGCTCAAAGTAGGCTGACCAGATGTACCATTTTAAACAAGGCAGAAAACAACAGTACTCTCTCATTTCAAATGGTAGGTGTGGTCAGCCTAGTCTCACTGGGCTAAATTCAAGGTGTCAGTAGGCTGAACATATGTACTGTTTGAAATAGGACAGTACCGTTGTTTTCTGTCCCATTTAAAATGGTGTTTCTGGTCAGCCTAGCTCAAAGTGTACTTGTGCAGGAAGCAAAGGATGTGTTTCTTTCCCCCTCCACCTTCCCCCCAGTCCTTCTAACTCCCTCTTCTTTGTCTTTTCTTCCATTCATCTGTCCCCTCCCAGAGGTTTGCACCCAGGAAGAAAGCTGCAAGAAGAATGATGCTTACCCCAAAGCATGAATTCCCAAGGACAGGATATTATTATTTGGCTAGGAGATGTTTTATGATAAATTATGAGCATCTTGTGGCCCCTCCAAATAGATGATCCTGAATCCCTTGCTTGTGATGAAATCTGTGCAATGCAGCTGTACTGCTGTAGCCTGGAGGCCACATGGAGACAGGGACCCGAGGGCTGCTCCAGAGTGCCTAAGAACTGCAGTTAGAGACCTCCAGGCTTGCAAATCAGCAGTACGTTTTGTCATTAGCAAATAAACAGCTGAGTAGTTGCATTTCTCTACCGAGGCTCTTAAGTAATTTGTCTATTCAAGCACCAAGCTTAGTTCCTGCTTCCTACAAACCGATTTATGTCCCCACATACACAAGAATAAGAGCCCTGCTGGCAGTGAGCCTCAGAGAGGTAGTGGGGTTTGCAAAGGATACACTGACAAATGTAATTGCTGGCAGCTGTGGGTCCCAGGACTGCCAGCCATAAGATTTAACCCCTCACTCTCCAGGTGCTGTGTGAGCTCAGGATGGTAGAGACTACTTTGACCAAAGACAAGTAATGTTCACTTGAGGCTCATGCCTGAGAACTTCGTCTTAATACCTTTTCTTCTATTATAAGACTAACCAACCATTTTACTTGCCAAAAATTGAATGACATTAAGCCTCAGTACTAAATGCTGTTTAGCATGTCAACAGTATTTCTTTGAAACTTCATTTGTCAGCTTTAACAAAACCTCATCAAATCTTACTAAAAGGATTAGCATCTGGAGTTTTAGTTGAGTAATCCAACATTGCATCAGACTTGGAAGAAAAAAGAAGCTTAGCTTGCCTTAGAAATTCAAGGCAAGGTTACACTTGGGCATTTCCGGAGGTAGAAGGAAACGATAAAAATGCAGTGCTAGGAGTGAGTGAGAACGATTCGGCATGGCCTTGGTTAAGACTGACCTCAGTCACATATATGGTGCTAGCAACTTTGCTAAGTGAGTGATGGCCCATTCTAAAGAGAGACTTCATCATTTCTAAGAGTTTCTTCCCCTTTTAATGGAAAATAAGTTATCGAGGTAAGGGATCCTTTTTCTCTCGTTCTATAAATAGACTTCATCTTTTTAGAGAGTTTCCTAATCACTTGGATAAACTCTGGTAGAATCAGTCCTAGAAAACAGCTACTAGGAACAAGCTCCATGTTGCTGCTTAGAAATACTTATTTTTCCAGGAAAGATGTTTGGCTGTGTTCAAGGGAGTTGGCTACTATCAGTCTCAAGTCCCTTAGCACTTCTGATATATTCAAAATAAAAGATTTATGAAAGGAATATCCAGGTCATTTGGTAAACTTTTTTCAAGGAACTGTGATTCACCCTCTCCTTAAAATGTTCTCCCTATTGCTTGTGAAAAATGAGTTCCAAACCCCTTAAATGGTATTCAAAGATTTTCATAATTCGAATGTTAATGACCTTAAAAGTCTCATCTCTCTTTCCCCAGAACATACCTAAGGCTTCACATTTTTCTGTATAGCCTTCCCCATCGCTCCACCCAACTCCTATTCATCTTTGAAGAATCTCTTGTGAAACTTTATAGTACACCACAGAGCAATGTTCTCATAGTACTTTCATAATTCTTTCAATCTTACAGTACTTTTCTCATTTCTTTGTAATTACTTTTATGTCCTTGTCCTCACTAGACTGCAAACTCCTGGAGACTCAGATCTGAGTATTGAAGGTCTTGGTGACTGGATTAAGAACTAAATAAGTTGTTAGAAAACAGTAAATATAGTGAAAAAGAACAGATGATAATTTATATTCATTTAATATCTACTATAAGCTGGGTGGGTACTGTTCTAGATGCTTTCTAGGACATAATTGATATAATCTTATTTAATCTAGTCAACAACCATGTGGGGATTGACACATTTACAGTTTAGTAAATGGGTTTAAGGATAGGGTGACTTGTTTAGACTAATTAAGTAAGGATGGAGCCTAAATTTGAATCCCATCTGATGCTCCAAAGACCAGGCTTCTTAGCATTAGACTAGGCTGGCTCAGAGAGGGAAATGCTACAATCAGAGTTATAAGATAGCAGTCATAAGCAGTACAAATGGGGAGGGGGGTGCAGGGGGAAGAGGTGGCAGGTGGAAGAAGATAAAAGACTAGTGGAATAATTCAATTGTGAGGTAATAAGGGCCTGGATAAGAGTAATAAAAACAGAGTAATTAATGAAAGTGATAGACATTGACAAGGAGCCAAACTGAGAATCATGCAAATGCAAAGCAGATTTATTGAGATCATCAGTACAGCATGGTTTCACATCATACTTGGTCTTGACTATGGTTGTGGGGGAGGGTGGGCCTGCAGTAGGGCTCGGACACAGCCCTAAGTCCAGATCCCCATAGGCAGCTGCTCTGGACCCTATGGATTGGGATACTGCCCAGCAGCATGTAAAGCAAGAAACAAAAGACGCAGGTCCTGCAGAAAAATCCTAATGTGGTTAATGCCTCTGTGAGTATTTGAGTTGACACAATATGGGGTCATGGTATTTTACCCCCAACTGTGAACCTAAATAAAGGTAGCCTACAAAAGTAATAGGTTGAATCTCATTTCTCTCCCAACTGAGAATTGTCAAATCCACAGGGGATATCGGCCACAGCACAGAAAGTATGCGATGCCTCAACCCCACAAAAGCACTAACATTTGAGAGAGTTGTTTGTGAGTTCTGTTGGCTGGATATCACAGTATATGGAAAGGGCTTTGACCCTGAACTACCACTAAAACTGTTTTGAAATCTTGTTTATGTAGCATGATCCTACACATATGAATTCTTACCACAGTTATTTTGGCCAAATATGCTATTTGCCAGTCTATAATATTTGAGAAAAATGTGTGGTCTGACGCTGAACACAGAATTGATCTCCCGGTAAATATGCTTTAAGTCTTGGGTCTTTACTCCATTTTTTCTATTATTTTCTGTTCCACTTTTTTTTTTTTAATAAACTTTTTGTTTCTGTAAGATCAGAGTATTTTATGGACAAGAATCAGATTACTGGAGAGAAAAGGTAGAGCAAAGTAAGGACCATATATTTTTGTGAGTAACTCCATCCTATTTGTATTATTGGCCAACTCACTGATAGAATATTCCTTGAATTGGTCTTACCAAGATGGAGGCTGTATTGAACTCAAGATGAGAGCACTTATTCTTCTCCTATAAAGTTATGCTTCATTTTAGGAAGTATGATTCTTCCATAGGCATTTAATTCACTTTTTTTAAAAAAGAGAGAAAATTGAACTTTTGGCAGCAAACTCCAGCATTATGAATGAAGTTAAAATGCCCACGCCTGAGCTCAAGAGCCTGGTGTGAATTTATGATACTCCTTTGAGCTCTCCATAAATTCAGTTATTTTGCATTTCAGTGACCCATGAAAAATGCACTTTCATGAGGTGCTTTCTGCTTATGTCCCAGACTTTTTTTTTCTTTTTTAAGAAAACTGCAGAAATTCCACTGGTGTCTAAACCTGGCCAATTTTAGAGACACCTACTCTGTTGGCAATAATTGAAAGTTTTCAATATTTCAATCACTGACATTCTGCTGTTACATATGATTTTCTTTACTTTGTAGGTGAAGACCTAGAGCTACCAGGCCAGACATTTTGCTTTTAAATATGTGCCTGGGTTTGTGTGGAGAACATGTTGGGGACTTAATATGGGAACCTCACTCCACATTTCACTAAGCATATGGGAAGGAAACACTTTGTAGAATGTAATCCTAGAGGCTGGGTCACCTGCAAAATCACTGTGGAATTTGATATCCTTTAAAAAAAAAAAAGGCAGGGGGAGCCTTCAGGGACAAAATACCATATGTTAGCTGCAGTGTGGAAATCTGAATCTTTTTCTTTGTAACATTTTTAAAACTACATGTTCATCCAGATGTTTCTCATCAGTTTTGTTTTGTTCCCATATAAACACATACACATAAAATAAAACAATTTTAATGAAAAGAGAAATTCTCTTTTTCCCTTGAAGTTTCCTTGATGATAAAATTCTTATAAAGCTCTGCACTATAAAAATGTACAAATCAGAGTCCAACACAGAATTTAAAACAAAATGCAGTTTTGATTGTCTCTTTTGTCTTGTTTCCCTTCTTCAGTAAGTTCCTTCATTCTTTTAACTCTCTATAAAACCACATAGGAAAAACACAACTTGAAATAATAGTAGCAATCAAGGCTTTTGGTTTCTTTTTATGAGAAAAGATAAACAGTAGAAAATTTTTGCTGACAAGATCAAAACAGAGGTGCACTGATTGTTCAGAGCATGTTGAGACGTATCCTTACTCTTCTCTCATCTATTTAAAAGCTGTCTGAGCATATAGTCAGTCCAGTGTGTTTATCTGACACATATTGACTTATAGTTTTTAGCTGTCTTTGTGTATGGCCCAGGTACTTCAAGAGGTGTAGTATTTCTAGCAGTTACAGCTTTGCAAAGTGACATGGAACATAATAAACATTAGAAAATATTTAATTGCATTTTACATTGAATTTCATTTATAAAAAGAATAGTAACTTAGATTTCTACAGATCTTTATAGCTGTGTGGCTTTAACATATATTCTCTCTTTTAATCTTCACAAATTTATATCCTTTTTTTTTTTTTTTTTAACCATGAATTTAAGGCTCAGGGGATTCTGACTGACAACTAAAATGAACTCATGCAATGGGGCCCATTCACTATGGCAGTGCATACTACCACATTAGGATCACATGAGCTACTAAAGGAAAGATAATTAGCTAGGCAGCTGCGGTTGATATTATTCTTCTCTAGGTCAATCCCTTTCCCATTTAGTTTCTGATTTATAGGACGTAGGGAGACATATAAAAGTTAGATAAAATCTTACAGTGTGAAGAATGTTGGAGTTAAAGAAACCTTATATACCATGTAGTACGAGCACAACTCACAGATAACATTCCTGATTTCCTCGCTTTTTCCAGGACACATTCAAATATAAGGTACATAGCACCTCACAAAATAACTTATTCAGCAAGCTCATCACCTACATCGATATTCAAGCCATCATAATCTCATACCTGACTGACCGATGCTTACCAGGGCCCTGCCAGCACTCTCATCCTGTCCCATCCTCCATGATCTAGTCTCCACACAGCAGCAAGTGATCTTTTAAAAACGTGATCAGGCCCTGACAAGCTTAAAATCCTCAAAAGTATTTCTACTTGAAATCTAAATCCAAACTTTTTGTTTTACCAGAATGCTTCTTTTTATTATTATTATTATTATTGTTAAACTTTTTGGTTAGTAAAAATTACATAGGTACCAGGTGTACAATCTAAGGTGCATTATCTATGTGTTGCATTATGTGTTCATTACCTAGAGTCAGTTCTTTTTCCATCACCATATACTTGACTCCCCTTCCCTACTCTCCAACTCCCTCCCTCTTCTCCTACAACCTTCCCCGCTCGCCTTGAGGTAATCACTAAACTATTGATTGTCTATGAATTTTTGTTTTTTCTTGCTTTCAGTTTTATATTCCACATATGACTGAAGTAATATGGTTCTTGGTTTTTTCTGTCTGGCCAATTTCGCTTAGCATGATGATCTCAAGATTGATCCATTTTGTTGCAACTGGCAGTATTTCATCTTTTCTTATGACTGAGTAATATTCCATTGTGTATGTGTACCACAGCTTCTTTAGCCAGTCATCTATCAAAAGGCACTTCGGTTGTTTCCATGACTTGGCCACCATGAACAGTGCTGCAATGAACGCTGGGGTACATAAGTCTTTGCGGACTAAGGTTTTCACATTTTTGGGGTAGAGACTTAATTGCCGGGTCATAGGGCAACTCCATTCCCATTTTTCTCACTGGAACTTCCACACTGTCCTCCACAGTGGTTTTATCAATTTGCATTCCCACCAGCAGTGTGTGAGAGTTCCTTTTTCTCCACAACCTCCCCAGCACTTGTTATTCCTTGTCTTATTGATAATAGCCATTCTAACAGGTGTGAGGTGGTATCTCATTGTGGTTTTCATTTGCATTTCTCTAATAGCTAGTGAAGTAGAGCATTTTTTCATATGTCTGTTGGCCATTTGTATGTCTTCATCGGTGAAGTGTCTGTTCAGGTCCTCTGCCTACTTTTTAATTGGATTGTTTGTGTTTTTGTTGTAGAGTCATATGAGTCCTTTATATATTTTAGATGTTAGTCCCTTATCAGATGTGTTGTTTGCAAATATTTTCTCTCATTCAGTTGGTTGTCTCTTTGCTTTGTCGATGGTTTCTTTTGCTGTGCAGAAGCTTTTTAATTTGCTATAGTCCCATTCATTTATTTTTGCTTTTACTTCCCTTGCTTTTGAGGTCAGATTCATGAAGTCCTCCCTGAACCCAAGGTCTATAAGTTTAGTACTGATGTTTTCTTTTATACAGTTTGTTGTTTTGGGTCTTATGTGGAGGTCTTTAATCCATTTTGAGTTCATTTTAGTATCTGGTGACAGTTCACAGCTCAGATGCATTCTTTTGCATATGTTTTTTCAATTTCCCAGGACCATCTACTGAAAAGGCTTTCATTTTCCCATTGCATATTTTTCACTCCTCTATCAAAGTTATTTGTCCATACATTTGTGGGTTTATTTCTGGGTTTTTATTCTGTTCCATTGGTCTGTGTGTCTGTTTTTCTGCTAATACCAAGCTGTTTTGATTATTGATGCTTTGTAGTATAAACTGAAATTGGGGAGCCAGCCTTATTTTTTTTATGTTGTATTGCTTTGGCGATTCAGGGTCTTTTGTGGCTCCATACAAATCTGATCATTTTTAAAATCTATTTCATGAAAATATGTTTGTGGGATTTGATGGAAATTGCATTAAATCTGTATATTGCTTTGGGTAATATGGCCATTTTCACAATGCTAAGTC
>PVJL010004045.1:28819-140384 GCA_004026885.1 Lyroderma lyra
TTTTTTTTTTTTTTTTTTTTTTTTTTTTTTTTTTTTTTTTTTTTTTTTTTTTTTTTTTTTGTTATGTGAGTGATTACCTGGCTGGGAATTGAACCCAGGCTGCAGCATTGACAGAGCCGAAGCCTTAGCCACTACACCACCAGGGAACTCCTCTTCAATTTCTTTCAAAAGTGTCTTATAGTTTTCCATGTATAAATCCGTCATGTTCTTTGTTAATTTTCAGGCATTTTATTCTTTTTGTTGTGATAACAAAAGGTATTGATTCATTTATTTTTCTGGAGATTCGTTGATTGTATATAGAAATGCAAATGATTTTTGTACATCGATTTTGTATCCTGCACCTTTACCGTATCCATTTATTGTTTCTAATAGTTTTCTGGTGGAGTCTTTGGAATGTTCTAAATAAGAATCATGTCACCTGCAAATAGTGACGGTTTGACTTCTCTCCCAATTTGGATACTTTTATTCCTTTCTCTTGCTGATTGCTCTGCCTAGAACTTCCAGTACTATGTTGAATAGCAGTGGTCACAAGAAGCATCCCCATGTTGTTCCTGATTTTAGGGAAATGGGCTTCAGCTTTTCCCCATTCAGTATGTTAGCTGAGAGTTTGTTATGTATGGCCTTTATGTGTTGAGGTACTTTCCTTCTATACCCATTTGATCATCAATGGATGTTGTATCTTGTCAAATGCTTTTTCTGCATCAGTTGATAAGATCATATGGTTTTTATCTTTTATTTGGTTTATGTGGTGTATCACACTGATTGATTTGCATATGTTTAACCATCCTTGTGCTCCTGGGATGAATCCCACTTGATTGTGGTATGTAATCTTTCTGATGCATTGTTGTATTCTATTTGCTAATATTTTGTTTAGAATTTTTGCATCTGTGCTCATAAGTGCTATTGGTCTATAGTTTTCTTTTATTGTGTTGTCCTTACCAAGCTTTGATATTAGGTTAATGTTGACATTGTAGAATGAGTTGGGAAGTGTTGCCTCATCTTCAATTTTTTGGAAGAGTCTGAGGAGGATAGGCATTAAATCTTTGAATGTTTGGTAAACCTCATTGGTGAGACCGTCTGGTCTGAGGCTTTGCCTTTGGGGAAGTTTATGATGATTGTTTCAATTTCTTTACTATTGATTGGTCTATTTAGATTATGCAGTTCTTCTTGGTTTAGTCTAGGTAGACTGCATGTTCCTAGAAACTTGTCTATTTCTTCTAAGTTATTAATTTGATGGCATAAAGCCCTTCATAATATTTTTCTAATGATTCTTTGTATTTCTGTAGTCAGTCATAATTTCTCCCCTTTCATTTCTAATTTTGGTTTTTTGTTTCCTTTGGTTAAACTTGCCAGGTGTTTGTCAATTTTATTGATTTTTTTTCAAAGAACCAGCTCTTAGTTGCATTAATTTTTCCTATTTTCTGTCTGTTCTCAATTTCATTTAGCTCTGCTGTAATTTTTATTATTTTTTTCCTTCTGCTGACTTTGGGTTTTTCCTGTTCTTCTTTCTCTAGTTCTTTAAGATGAGATGTTAAAATGTTCACTTTGATTTTTCTTGTTTCTTAAGATAGGCCTGTAATAATTATTGGGATGCCTTTGCTGCATTGCAATAATTTTGATACATTGTATTTTCATTGTCATTAGTTTCTATGTATTTTTTAGTCTCTTCTTTTATTTCTTCTTTGATCCAGTCATTTTTAAACAAGATGTTGGTTAATCTCTACATATATGTGATTTTTTCTGCTTTCTTTTTAGTTGATCTCCAATTTCAAAGCTTCATGGTCTGAGAATACACTGGGTATGATTTCAATCTTCTTGTATTTACTGAGGCTAGTTTTGTGTCCCAGCATATGGTCTATCCTTGAGAATGTTCCATGTGTACTGGAAAAGAAGGCATAGTCTTTTGTTGTCAGACGAAGTGTTCTGTAAATATCAGTTATGTGCAATTGCTGTAATGTTTCATTTAAAGCTGATATTTCCATATTTATTTTCTGTTTGGATGATCTGTCCGTGGCTGTTAAGGGGGTATTTAGGTCCCCTACTATAGTTTTGTTTTTGTCAGTTTCTCCTTTCAGATCTTTTAGTAGTTGTTTTGTATATTTTGGTGCTTCCTGATTGGGGGCATATATATTAATGAGTGTCATGTCTGCTTGTTATTGTCCCTTTTCTTAATATGAAAAGTCTGTCGTTGTCTCTTGTTACCTTTTTTATCCTGAAATCTCTTTCCTCGGATATCAGCATGGCAACTCCTACTCTTCTCTGGATGTCATTTGCTTGCAATATTGTTTTCCATTTTTTCCCTCTGAGTCTGTGTTTGTCCTGTGGCTGAGGTGTGTCTCTTGGGGACAGCATATAGATGGGTTTTGCTTTTTAATCCAGTCTGCTACTCTGGGCCTATTTATTGGTGAGTTCAGTTCATTTACATTTATGGTGTGATTGATATATGAGGATTTCCTGTGGCCATTACTTCCTCCCTTTATTTATTTATTCATTTATTTTTGTTGTCCCAACATTTTCCATTTATTTTGACTTTTTGTTTCAAGTCAAAGAGCCTCCTTTAGTATTTCATGAAATGCCAGCCTTGTGTTGGAGATTCCCTCAGCTTCTGAAAAGGTCTTTTTCCTCTTTAATATATAAAGGATAATTTTGCTGAATAATTTATTCTTGGTGGAAGTTTCTCTCTTTTAACATTTTGAATACTTGATTCCACTTCCTCCTGGCTTGTACAGTTTCTGCTGAGAAGTCTGATGATAATCTGATGGGGAGAATTGTCTCTTTTTCTTTGATATTTTTATATCTTCAGTATAATATGCATTGGAAAAGTTTTGCTGGGGTCCAGGTAACTAGGGGACCTATTTCTTCTTGAATTTGGGGTTCCAGATATTTCTATAGGTTTGGAAAGTTGTAGTCTACAATTTGTTTCAGTAAGCTCTCTGTCGAGTTTTGTTCTGCACCTTCTGCTAATCCTACTATTTCAATATTGTAGTTTCTAATGGAGTCAGATAGTTCTTGCAGAGTTCTTTCAGTTCTTTTGGCTCTGAATTCCCTACCTTCTCCTTTCTGTGTTGTTTTCATGTTCCTATCCTCAATATCACTAATTCTTTCCTCTACCTGGCTGATTCTGTTTCCTATGGTAGTTCATTTCTCAGTTCTTTTGTTGCACTATTTATCTCTCAAATTTCTATTTGATTGTTTTTTGTATATCCATTTTCTTTGTTAAAATGTTTCTTTCGTTCATGGATTTCCTTTCTGAGATCATTCATCTGAGTCAGGGTACTCTGCCAATATTATTTGATTCTTTTTTTTATATCTAATTTCTTTGTTAAAATGTTCCTTTTGTTCACGGATTTCCTTTCTGAGATCATTCATCTGAGTCAGGGTACTCTGCCAATATTGTTTCAGTTCTCTGAGTGTTTTAAGAACTGCAGCCTTGTATACTATATCACTTAGATAATATATTTCCAGATCTACAAGTTCCTTTTCTAGAGATTTTTCATTTTCTTTCTGATCAGCTTTGGGGAGAGTTTGGGGAAGCAGCCAGGTCCAAGTTTCAGGTTTCTGCTTGAGTTTGGGGGTGATGCAACTGCTTTGTTTCCTGCGGTAGTGCCCCTGGTTGCTGACTCCATTATAACACAAGTCTGTTCATCAGGGAGGCCAGGGATGTGTGCAGTGGTGGAGTGGGAAGGCCAGTGCAGGGCAAGCCAGGAGCAAGCTATGTTCACATTGGTTGGGGCTGAATGCTTGTTGCTGACTCAGCCTTTCTTTCTTCTTCTGGACCCGTGTTTCATCCAGGACCATGTTTCAACATTTCAGTGTTTCCACAGCAGCCTGCTGTCAATTTCAAACTCTCCCAGAGCCAACCTGTGATTGCAATGTGACACTGCAGCTGGGGCTGTATTCTTGCCTAGGGCTGTTCACATGATTTGTTCAGCCTCTGACCCATCCAGGGCAAGGTGCTCTGGCTGGGGCCCTAACGCACTGCTGCTCAGTCCAATTTGCCCACTGTTTCACAGGGTTGCAACCAATCTCAACCCTGCTCCCATTGCCACTCAGCCCCCAACCCACTCAGGATCATTTTGCTCCTTGGCCAGTGTCCCATGACTCCCTCCTAGTTCCTTCAGTCAGCCCCAATCAGGTCATAATCCACAGCCACCCTCTCTGCCCAGCTCTGCTCCCTCCCCCTTCTCTTTTTTGCCCCCCCCCCCTTTTCTCTGACTTTCAGGTGTTGTGATGCATGGATCTCTCAGCTGAGACTGTGCCACTGAGAGTTTCCCATTTTGGATCCTGGTTGTTCAATTGTATTTTCCAGGAGAGGTTTCAGGGGTCTCATCTCTGGTTGCCATCTTGTAAGTCTTCCCCTAAATACAAACTCTTACCATGGGCTTGAAGCCCAGTGACCTCGCTTCCTGTCCTGCTCCATCTTAAGTGCTCTACACTGACCGCATGGTCTTCTTGTTATTCCTATTTCACAACTTCTACATAGTGCTCCCAGTGTCTGGAGGGGCTCTTCCCATTCATCTTTGTGTGGCACTTCCCTTCATTCAGTCAGATCAATGCTCTAAAGTCATCACCTCAGACTACCCTAATTAAAGTAGATCCTCACCACCAAGTCACTCACACACCTTTGACCTGCTTTTTTTTCCTTCAGAACTTTTATTGCTCTTTTATATTATTTAATATGTTTATTTGTGCAGGTATTTATTGTCAGTCTCTACCACTATACCATAAGGTAAAAACTTTGTCTTTTTCATTCTCCACTGTTTCCCAGCGTTGTCACATAGAGGTTGTCTATAAATATATGTTGATAGAATGAATAAATTAATAGAAAATTTTTCTTTTCATTTCAAAACTGAATTTACATGAGGTAAAAGATGACTATAAGATTCCATCCCTGGATAATTAAAAGAATGATGGAAGTGGGATATCAGGAGTCATAAGAATACAGAAGCAGAAGGCATCTAATATCATCCAGTCCACCCCTTTACTCTAGAGATAGGGTTGAATGGTAACCTCAAGATTATACACCTAGTATGTCAGGGACTGAAATCCATGTCTTCTGATTTCTTGAGCTTGTGTCCTTTCTGCATCATAGCATCTCATTTGAGTAAGCAAAGGAGAGATGAGGTTGGGGGTATAGATAAAATGGTAAAGGGACAACAATAAATTCATCTTTGGATATGCTGAATTTGAAGTGTCACTGGCATATTCTGATTCAGATATCATGTGTTTATTAAATATAAAACTCAGAAATGAGATAAGATACCTACATTGATTTTGTAGTTGAAACTGTGGGAGAGGATAGGATTGTCTAGGGTAGACAAATAGAAAAAACAAGGAAGAAGAAAAGGGAGAGATGAGAGAGAAAAAGTAAAAAACAAGAGGGCAAAAGCTAGAACCTTTGCATATGGAAGAAGTTTACAGAGAAGTAAGAATCCACATGGTCCCACAAAGTCAAGAAAGAGGGACAACCAGGAGAAGGTCAAGTAGGACATGGAATAGGGCAGAAAGAAAAGCAGTTTCAGCCATGTGGGATAAAAGGTCAGATTTCTGGGATTGAGAGAATGAGGATGAGGGGTTTAGTGCTTAAGCGATCTGGAGTTAAATTGCCTGGATTTGGATCCAGCCTTTACTGTATGTCCTTGGGCAAGATATTTAATTTCTCTCTGTCTTATTGCATCATATGAGTATAGGGATAAAGTTAATATCCATCACATAAAACTGTTATGAGAAATAAATGAAATAGTTTATTTGGTTAGCCCAGTACCTGACACATAGTAACTACTCCATAAATTTAGATATTATTTCTCTTGGTAAGAGTTTAGAATATAAAGGAAGGAGAAAGAAAGGGTATAAATTTGGGAGATTAACAGAATCAGGGGAAGATGCCTCTTAAATGAACTAAGTCCTATAAAGAACGGGAAAAGGATCACAAAGTTAGGCACAGGGTTTAGTTTTAGAGAAGAGAATACAAAACAGATTATAGGAGAAAGATATGAATATTTTGATCAAGAGAAATGTATTCTAATATCACCTTATTAGATTAGATCAGTCCATGGCTGTTGCTGGTTGAGAGCTTTTGAGTCCTTCTTTCTTATAATGCCACAGTTTGGCTGAAAAATTCAAATATTCTGAAGTAT
Source organism: Lyroderma lyra (assembly GCA_004026885.1). NCBI lineage: Eukaryota > Metazoa > Chordata > Mammalia > Chiroptera > Megadermatidae > Lyroderma > Lyroderma lyra. The sequence continues at coordinate 34,957 of PVJL010004045.1, forward strand.
ATATTATAGTTTGATAAGCACTGCACAGGGCTAAGGATAGATTCTTATAGCATGCCATGAGGAAGCCTCTCTAAGTTGCCATTGATCAAGAGTGAATCAAGTTGCCATGGATTCAGCACAATGTTTTTAGAATCTCAGGGCTGAAAAGCATTTGAAAGGCCATCTGGCTCAGTGTCACCTGGATTGCCTCCACAGCTTCTCCTGCAGGTGGTTTTATATAAACTGTATTGGAACAGCATCCCATTTGGTAGCTTGTAAACCAGACCTTTCTACCTCAGGTTAGATCTTTGGCACAGTTCTCCCACTAATCTGCCATAGGCGTTGAAATTGCCACTTTCAATCACTCCTTAGACTTAAGAATGCTTTTAAACCAATAATACATAACCTGGGAATGGAGACACTGGTAATACCTGTCCATAAGAGTCCTTTGGTAGTCACTTAGGAAGAGAATAGGTAAATTCAAATGCATGATGGGAGGGGCTGGAGCACAGAGTATGTGAGAGAGCATAAGACATTGCTAAAAGGGTCAATCTAGAAACTTGTAGCATGAAAGCCCCAGGAAGTCACAGAAAGGGAAATATTAAGTCATATTCACCCTTCTTCACACCTTTGGCTTGTTCTGGCCCTAGGTAGGTATTGGCATGAGTTACCTTCTAAAGCAGAGCCCAGCACTGAGCATTCACTCATTGCCATTATGTAAGGGAGGACATTTCAATTACTGGTGATAAGACGTCCATTTAATTCATTTAAATAGACCCAGCCAGAGGTTTCTGGATCTGGTCTGAGAGAGGATAGCTGAAGGTATTCTCAGTCTACCTGTGGATAAGACTTCCAACTGCAGCCACATATACTCCTACCACATCTAGACAGAGTCCAGCCCAGACCAGCCCAGTCCAGTCCAACAATGTCTGCTGTTTAGCTAACTCTGAAGTTCAAGTTTTCTCATCTGTAAGCTACCTCCTATTAGAATGCAGGGAGCTAGATTAGAGGGCCTCTCATGGGTCTTCCCATTTCTAAATTCCATGATAGAAGCTCAGCTACAAGATCTCCCTGGAGCCTTGGGAGGTCATTACAGGTAGGTAGGAAAGGAGCAGTGGCAACTCTAGAAGTTCAACCTAGGGCAGACTTAGGGCCAAGGCTAGAGAGCTTGTCACAGAGGTACATCTGCATGGCAAGCAGCTATTTTCACTCTGATTCCATAAGCACTGGTGGCGCTTGGAGGAGGTTGACAAGATTTAGGGGGATCTAAAACTACCCACAAACAACCACTTGTGCCATTTCTAGAGATAGTTTCTGGTAGATGGTGTAGTAATTTCTCTGGCTCTGCACTCCTGGCAATCTCCATACTCTTTGTTCAGCTTTAAGAAACTAAAAGGCTCAGTGGTATTGAACATCATAACCACCTTCAGAAGATACTCTTTTTTCATTAGGAAGCTTTGTTATCATTACATGCATTAATTTTCAGATCCCTGACTGTAAAAAGTGAATTTGTTAAGATTTGGCCAAGAGAAGCCTAAAAGAAAGACTAAACAATTTTGTTAAAGCAATAAATGTTTTAAAAATCTTCTTTCTAATTCAATAATGTTAATGGAAGATGAATTAATCTATTTGGGCCATAAACACTTTACCACTTACGATAATAATACTAGCATTAATACTAAACACTGTACATCTATTAATAGAGGTTTTCATATTCATAGTGCTTTACCAACAAATAAACAAACCTATTTTAATTGGTTACCATAGTAGTAAATAGAGATGCACAGAAATGGTTGCATTCATTAAATTTGTTCTTAGCTCTTGAAACATTATTCAGTTTGGGCAATAAATCACCATTATGTAGTGCTATAATGTGTTTAGAATAATAATCACTATGTTAGTAATGAAAAGATTTTCAAGCATATATAAATACATGCAATAGCAAATACTTATAAAGACAATTTTTCTTATCCATAAAATATTTTGCTTCACTGAATCTGATAGCCAAAAATAAAAATTTCATCTGTAATTATTACTCCATTTGTATTTTATCTATTGTGTTTGTTTCTGGGTAGCCATCCTAAGAGGGTCATTAGAATGAAAGAGGCTTCTAAAAATTTGTGTTGAATTAACAATGAGGAGAGGAGTTGTCGGGGAAGGTGGCGGGGGTAGGGGGAGATGACACAGTCACCATATTCAAGAGTGAAGGGTTTTTGAAGTGGAAGGAGAATTGGAGTGGTTTGTTCTCTGGTGTCCAGACCAGAGTGAATGGTAGAAACTACATGGACTCAAGTGTGATCTGAGGCTTTATGGCATAGTAGTTATGTGGAATGCTCTGGAGTTAAACAGACTCGTCCTAAATCTAGACCCCATCCCTTCTATAGATCAGGCTTCCTGCTCCAAAGCCTGTTAGATGAGGTCATGTGGAGATTACCAAACCAATGCACTGAGAAAGCACTCAGGCCTATGCCTAGCACATAGTAAGTAGTGCATGTATTTTAGTTTGCTATTAGTGGAAGGTTTTCCTTTAAAAGGTTGTTTAAAGTGGAATGGGATGCTTTATGAGGCAATGACTCATTGCTCTGTCACCAGAAGTAATGAAGCAGAAACTGATGGCTACCTATTAAAAATATTGTATAAAAGCTTCCTGCTTTGAAGGTGAGGTTGACAGAGATGAGTTCCAGGTCCACATGATTCCATGAATTTGGGGGAGGGGGTGGGAAGAAAGGACTTCTCTTTTCATCCTTCAGCCTTTCCACACTGCATTCTTTTCTTTATTTCTTTTTTTTTTAATTCATTTTTATTGTTAGACTTATTGGGGTGACATCTGTTAGCAATTACATAGGTCTCAGGCATACAATTCTACAGTGCATTGTCAACTTGTTGTATAATAAGTTCACCACCCAATGTGACTTCTCTTTCCATCACCTTATATTTAGCTTCCCCCCTCTCCTTTCCCATCCCCTCCCTTTTCTCCCCTCCCTAACCCACTTGTCCCCAAATAAACATTAAACTATTGATCCACACTGCATTCTTGCTATTAATTTAACACAGGGGAGCCTAGGTTTGTAATACAGTATTATTGGTTAAATGGAGCAAATTATATGGAGCAAATTTTTCTCTTTCAGGCCTTTACCCTGAACTAACCACAACTCTGAGAGAAACATCTACTAATTCAGAGTACCCAGTCTCTGCCACATTTCCCTCTGAGACTCCCTAGATCCTTTGCAAATGAAGAGGTTTTTTTTCCAACTAGTGTCCCTAAGTCTGTGGCTCACCGTCTTCTAAAATTACAAATTATTCCTTTAATATTAATAATATTCTCTGTCTATAATCACATTTCCCTAAGTATTTATATTTATCTTTACCTTGTCACTTAACTCCTCTATCAGTGAGCAGGCTATGAACCAATCTAGTTTTAAATAGTGTGGGCTTATTTTTCATGAGAAAAATAAAAATTTTTCTCGTTTTTCTTTTTTTTGTCTCTATCAACACTGTATGGTGACAGTTCTGGCTCAGTTGCTAAAGCACAGAGCTGCTGAAATTCACACATTGACAGGCTTGTTTGTGGGAAGTGGTGTCAGGTCCATCCTAACCACTCATGAGACAGCTACTCCTGGGAGTGTGGCTGTCACTATGACAATAGGCTGAGAATAGCAGGGAACTAAGAACCTTAAAGGAGGCTTGGAGGGAACCAAGAGAAAAGGAAATGAGAAAATAAATCCTAGTAAAGTAACCAAGATGAGGGTTAAGGGCTGGATATAAACAGTCAGGGGAGAAAGGAAATGGAAGGAAAAGAAGAGCACAAAACAGAGAAAGAAAAAAGAGGTTTAAAATTTGTCCTGATTTTTACCTTTAAGCCTTACATCTACAGAGGTTCTTCAACTGTAAGAGAAACACTATTCTTTAGAAAGAATAAAAATTAAAGTTTGAAGAAATAGGTAGTAAAAGAGAAAAGAAAAATGTCTTTTTTACAGATAGCCATTCTAAAATTAATCATTTACTAGAAGCACTACAACTGCATAAGCAGTTTAAACTAGTATGTCCAGTATGGGCACTTTCCATAGTAAACCACAAATGAGAAAAAAATTAAAGGAGAAAACAATCTCATATCTAAAAATATGATGATTGTGTACCTCTATTTACTAAATAACATTTAAAACTCACATAAAAAGTCCTTTTTTTGAAACAAAATGAAAATATGTCTTTTTTGTTTTCTTTTGTGTATGTATATGACATCTATGTGGCATTTTTACCAAATTACTAATTTTAGAACATTAAAGCAGACCTGTTTCATAATGCTAAAAGTTTCTGACATTCTTTAACAATAATGTGGGCATAGTCAACTTACATTCACAACAAAAGGAGAGGCAAGTTCTACACTCTGACATTAATGTTGAATATTTATCAACTACAAATTACTAGTATTTTCTTGAAAATATTTTTCTACCTGAAAAAATTTGGTATCAAATCAATATAGCTTAAATTACAAAATCAACTTGTTTTTTCATTTTGTTTCCATATTTAACATATAAACAAAAGGGATAAACCACACCTCATTTATGATTGTGTGTGTGTGTGTATGTGTGTGTGTGTGTGTGTGTGTGTGTGTGTAGGAGGAGGATGTAATGCTGATTTTTAAAAAATAAAAATTGCTCCACAAATCTTAATGTCTTTTATATAAGGTAAAAGCATTTTAATTTGTAATTCATTTGACAAATGAAGATAGTGATTGGAGTAAAATGACTAGATAGGACTCATTGGCTTCAGGTTGTCACCCTTGGTTGCCCCATCATTTCAGGTATCCAGTGGCCTGAGCATCCCATTCCCAAGTCATGCTGAGTGGCAGGAGGGACTCCTAGGAAGTGATTATTTCTCCAATATAGAGTAGACTGTGGGATATGTGCAATTAGGATCTTTTAAAGTAAAATATTTTGATGACTTTATTCCAACATTTGTCTTGTAACAAGTGCCAAGTCTACAAAAGAGTTCTCTCATCTGTAAAGCAGATTGAGTTAGATAATCTCTACTGTCCCTTTTAGTTATGTCTATGAAGTTGAGTCTTTTGCTCATAGTTTTGTTTTTCTACCCCTATTTAGTCAACAGACAGAAACAAATTTATCATTAGAATGTCACCCACTTTCCTCAGAAGTAGCACCCACATACAGTATGATGTGTCTAATACATTTGTCATTATAGACTTTCATTCTAAATCACATTGCAGAGCTTTTAAATCCATTTGTTAGGGAGGAGGAGCATATCCTCACCTAAATATGTGTTTAGTACTCTTTCAGACTGTTCTTGACTTCACTGTATCAAATAACAAAGGTCAATTCAACAGAGTTGATAAAAAAATGACTTTAAATTTGTTACATTACTACTCTGTTCCCTGCTGTGATTTCTCTCCAAAAAGTATTGTGGCAAATGTGACTAAACTGGTAGCTAATAATAAGGATACACGATTCACATATTTTTGAACAATGGAATTTTCTTACAGCTTTCAAAATAATATGCTTAGGATTGGTACTTGATTGTGTATAGTTTGGGCTGAGTATTAGTCAGTGCAAGTAAGAAATGAGTTAGAGAAAAGGGACCTGAAGGTAAAAACAGCTTATCCAGGTACATTTTCCATAACCAAAATTAGGGTGACCCTCTGAGGTTGTGACAATTACCATACTGTGTTTCTTCTCTCTGAGTAATTTAGAAATAAAAGACTGGTAGAGGGTTAGAAAATAAGTTGAAATGGCTGTGGAGAAGATAAATGCTGAGTACAGAGAAAGTGCATTATTCTCTCTCTCTCTCTCTCTCTCTCTCTCTCTCTCTGTGTGTGTGTGTGTGTGTGTGTGTGTGTGTGTTTGGGGGAATATTTACAGAATCCAGTGATATTCTCTGTCAGATATTTGCTTCATATTTTGTCTGGATGCTCACCTAGTATCTCTCTACAGTCCAAACTTGCTTCTAATCTACCCTATTTCCTTTACCATTGGCTTAAGCTTGAGCTCTTTCTAAACTGCAACTTTAAGAAACTAGAAAAAGTGAAGCAAATTAAATCCAAAGTAACAAAAATGGAAACAATAACAACAGGAATCAATAAAATAGGAAATACAAACAATATAGACAATCAATGCAACAAAAACTTGATTAATTGAGAAGATCCATAAAATTGGCAAGTGTCTAGTTACACTGATGAAGAAAAAAAATAGAAGACACAAACGGCCAAGTATGAAAGAGAGAATATCACTAGAGATTACAAAGACATTAAAAGGATAATAAAATACTATGAAAACTTTATCCCAATAATTTTGAGAACGTAAATGAAATGGACAAATTCTTTAGAAGCTTATTTAAGAAGAAATAGATAACCTTACATATATTATACTTTTATGTTATTATTATATATAATTATATATTCTTTTAATAAATTAAATTTGTAATTAAAAGCCTTCTCGCAAGAAAAGTCACAAGATGGCATACAGGGAAACTATATCAAACACTTAAGGAAGAAATAACACACAAACTCTTTTAGAAAGTAGGAGAGGAGGAAATACTTCACAACTCATTTTATGAGGCCAGCATTACTTTGATATTCAAACCAGAAAGGTACATTACAAGAAAGAAAACTATAGACCAAAATCCTTCATAAACATAGATGCAATAATTGTAAAAGCAATTAGCAAATTGAATCCAGCAACATATGAAAGGTATAATTGTTATGAGCCGAATTATACCCCCTACCCCCAAAATCATATGTTGAAGCCCTAACCCCCAATATGTCTGTATTTTGAGACAGGGACTTTAAGGAGGTAATTACGGTTAGATGAGGTTACAAGGGTAGGGCCCTATTCCAACAGGATTGGTGTCCTTATAAGAGAGGAAGAGGGAGTTCCCTGATGGTGTAGTGGCTTAAGGCTTTGGCGCTGGCGCTGTCAGCTCTGCGGCCTGGGTTCGATTCCCAGCCAGGGAGCTACCCACATACCAAAAAGAAAAAAAAAAAAAAAAAAATAAGAGAGGAAGAGAGAAACCATGAGTGTGCACGCACAGAGGAAAAACCATGTGAGATCACAGCAGGGAGGTGACTGTGAGCCCCATCCACAGGTGCTGACCAGAAGCCACCTCATTACCATAATAAAAGACTATTTTATGCTCTCACGTTTAGGAAATTTCAAGGGTTTAAGAGCCTATGCTGGTAATGGGGGCAAACCCCAAACATCCATTTCTTACTATAAATCACATTATCACAATACTTAAAACTGGTGAGCTTTACAGTATGTAAAAGGACAGATTTTGAAGGGAAAAAATCCTTCTCTCCAGGATTCCTTAAAGTGGATTTATATGAACCAATAGACCAAAATAGCGGGGCTCACAGAACTTAGAAGTAAAAGTGACTCTGAAAGACCCAGTCTGTCAGACCTCAGCCCCAAGGACTTGTCACTTCTGTTAGAGTTCACAGTGCATGTATTTTGTGATGTGAGTTCTATTTGAAGTCCTCCTACCTACTTTGTTGAGTGTTTAACAACATTTGTCTTTGCAGAGCCACAGAAATCAAAGGAATTCTTAAACAATATGCTATTCCCTCCCAAAATAGACAGAATTCATGCATTCATGGATTCAGTGAACATTTGTTTAGCACCTTCTCTGTGCTAGGCAATAAGCCCTGTGTTAGAGATACAAAGTATTAAAATAAATAAATAAATAAATAGATAGATAGATAGACAAGTAAGTAAGTAAATAAGTAAGGTATAGTCTCTGCCCCTAGCAGAGAGCTACATAGTCTGAGTTTCTTGGGGTCACAATTGACAATATTTTAGAGATCCGGCTTCTGGGATTTGCCATTGTCACTGAAGACTTGCCAGGAACACGATGAGGATCATGAAAAGTAAGACTGCTTTTCATGGAAAGTTCTTTAAGTCCCAGAAGGCTAGAACTTTGCAAATGGGAAGGCCAGTCTTTTCCATTCACAGAAAAGGAACATGCAGGTCCCATCCCATGGTTAGAGTGTGAGTGAGCTGGGACCCTATCTGTCTCCTGACTCCCAGTCAACATTCCAGAGGCCCCTGGGGTCCTATTTATTGTCTCCCCTCATCACTCACTACAGAGCAACGGTGTCCCCATGCTATGCTGTCCACCTGAAGCAACGCCAGGGTACTTTCATTATTTGAACACGTGTAGTCATCAGTCATTTTCATAGGTCATTTCTACTGTGGAAAATAAATATAAGTGAAATGCTTATTTCAGCAAAGAAGTAGTTTTACATGAAATCCCCCTTCAATACAAATAGTGCTTTTGAAACAAGTCCTTTTCATTTGTTGAATAATACTGAAAAATTGTTTTTTAAGGGAAATAGGGACTTTTTTCCAAATATTTTCAGCAATTATTTTGTTGGTAAAGCATGTTCTGGTGGTGTAGGAGGGTGCAGATAAGTTTTTCAAGTGTGAAATAGAAAAGCATACAGCTATTTTTGTAGTATGTAAAGATTGGGTTTTTGTTGTTAATGGTTGTCAGTACATAGTACGGTACTAAAAATCTCAGAAAAATGAACCAGTACAATCATATGGTATCTTTGAACTAAACTTTCATTTGTTATTTATTCAATACTGTTTATGTGCCAAGCCCTATATGAAGCAGTACTTTCTAATATAAATCTCTATAATGATGGAAATGTTTATTATCTGCAATGTCTAAATGTGGCTAATGAGACAGAAAAACTAAATTTTTAATTTAATTTTAATTCATTTAATTTAAATTTAAATGGCTATATATGTGGCTACTAGTTATTGCATTGGACAGAACAGGTATGTGGAATAGGTAATATGAAGTATCTCAACATTCACAATGTGATTGTGATAGAATGGACTAGATGTAGATGGAGGGTTTTTTCTTCCAGGGCTATCTGTCCACAAGGATACCAATCTTCAGAATCATCACCTCAAAATATATAAATTTACAATGGAGGTGATTAAGTCTATAGCCAGAGGTACAATATATAATGTGTATATTTAAATGTCCATGTAAATATGTGTGCATGTGTATTTATAGTGAGAAAACAAAATGCTATGCCTCTTTCAAGCTGAGAAGTGTAAGAGGATGGTAGAATGGAGCTTTTTCTGTCTCAGGTGCTACAAAGGTGTCAATGCAATCGATAGCAAAGGTTATCCATGGGAATGTGAGAAAGACCTCTATCCCTTGCTCACATTTTTAAAGAAATGGTCCTAAGACTGTACCACAATCTTGGATCCCATAGTCAGATCATAGCTATAAAAAGAAGTGAGAGTATGAGGAGAGTGGGAGGAGATGGTGACGAGAGTGTTGCTGGTTCTATTCCTTATTAGGGGGAGGTGGGAGGTGCTGCTACTTTCCTACCCTAAGCCTAGTGAAGGGACTTCAAAGGGACTATTAGGAGAAATTTGAAATTGTAGCTGGAAAACACTGAGAATGGTGGCCTCACCCACTCCTGCCCCAGAAGGCTAATGGAGATGCTTCTCAGGAAACTCACTGTGAGGGTTGAGCAGTACTTTGGAGGCTGAGCCAGAGAGCCACTGCTGTGTGGTTGGGATTAGCCTGTATTTCCAGAGCGGCTGAAGCAAGGGGCTTGAGTGTGTTTCTTGTGGACCAGACATTGGCTACATGCAAGACAGATGGACTGGGATCTGCCTTCTTGGGGTCTATCCAACAGGGGGCCTGGTGAAAGAGACTCAGCAAGAAGAGGAAGTGTCCCACTGGGTATTTAGGGCTGAGGAACAGGAACAGATGACCTTGTCCACTCTCTCTTCCCTTCCACACACTTCTAGCTAAGCAGATTTCATGTGAGGTCAAGTTTGGACTTGGCTAGTTTAATTACAGAATTGACACTGTGTTTAGAAGACCTACAAGTGAGGTGCACGTCTTCTGGGCCTGCCAAATTTTCATTTAACGCTAGGGAAAAGTTTCTCTCACTGAATGGAACAATCATGAACATATTTTTGGTCATACTAGGAATAGAATTTATTCAACATCCTGGTTTTAATATGTATTTGAGTTCACTAGATTTTTCTTGTTACATTTGAAGACATCATGGTTGGTAGTTACTTTCTTTTGTAACAAGAAATAAATTAATTTCTATCATCCTGGAAACCTGTATATTAATTAAATATCTTTTTAATTAATTCTAGAAATAATTATTTTTGCAAAATCTTAGTAAACAAATATTAGTAACTAGGTCAGGCATAAAAAATAGGTTGAGACAAAGTGAGAAATTGCTGGATTATAGGCATACCATACTCTATTCCATTCTTCCTGAAAGTAATATGATGTGTCAGTAAAAAGAGCCGTGATGATAGCAGGATGCAGGGAGAGAGCAGAATAGAGAAAACTTTGGAAAACTTTAGAGAGAAAGAAGTTTCATCTGAAAATATCCCATTAATTTATTTGTTTTCCTCGTGCCTCACCGGCTGCTCCATTTCTGGCCTCTGCTGGTTCTCTACTCATCTCCCTAACTCCCCAGTGCGGTGTTGGGGTGTGTTGGACTCCCTTCCTTTCTCTTTACCATCCACTCCTTTGGTGATCTCACTCAATCCTGCACCTCCCAAAGTCTTCCCCAGCTCAGCCAATGCAACTCCATCTTTCTAGCGTTTTACCCCTGGACGCTCGGAGTCATCTTTAACTCTCTCTCATACCTCCATCCATCAGTAAATACTGTCAGGTCAACGTTTAAAATATGACGAGAATCTGAATACTTCTTACCACCCCATTTGCTACTACCTTGGCCTAAGCCATAATCATCTCCTGCTTGGATTGTTTTATTAGCCTCTGATTCACCTCCCTGCTTCTGACACATCATGTGGGGTGATTCTGGTAGAACATAAATCAGATCATACCACTTCTCTCAGGTCAAAATCTTCCAAAGTGGTGAAAAGCCCAGATACTTACTTACATGACTTGTCAGATCCCACACATCACATCTCCTACTACTCGTCCTCTTACTCACTCAGCCCTAGGTACACTGACCTCTTTGCTGTGGCCAGAACCCACCAGGCAAGCCCTCAGGGCCTTTGTACATACATACAAAGTACAGCTCTTCACATATCTGTGTGGCTTACCTCCCTCACCTCTTTTTGGTCTTCACTCAAATTTTACCTTCTTAGTACAACTTTCTCTGAATACCCTTTGCAACCGTCTGTTTTCCTCCATCCACACTCCTTACTCATCCTCTTTTCTTGTTTTATTTTTCTCTTACACACTTATCACCATATTATATATACTTACCTTGCTTAATTTCTGACTCCTCAAGCTCCCTGTAAGCTTCATGAGGACATGGATGTTTTATTTACAGCTATAGTCAGTAAACTACAGCTAGCACATAGTAAATGTTCAATAAGTATTTGTCACATGAACAAATGAAAGAATAGGTATTCATAAGAAAGATAATAGACAATAAGTCGAAACCTTTACTATGTATATTATTATTGGTATTACCAGACTTAGCCTAACTTATTTTGGTTATGGGGAAAAGGTGAGCTGAGTACACCTTATGCTTCAGGTCACCCTCTGGTCTAACTTTTCCTGGGCACTTGCCACAAGGCAGGCAGTACCTACGTCCTCTATCTTTCCCTCTTTCTCTGCTCTTTTCAGTTACCTAAGCACACTAACCACATTTTTGTTCTTTGCTTCTTGTTTCCCAATACTCTTATTTATTCATCTAGTATCCATTCAGTATTATGCAGAATCAAATGCCATGGCGAATTTTACCTTAGATTTGTCCTCTTAGCTTCGCCTTGAACTACTGAAATCCAAGTACAACATGATTTTAGATTGTTGTATATTTGAGTTGAAAATTTGTTGCTATTTAAGTTGAATATTTCTACCTTAAATAATGGCAATTTTGAATCCAACTATTATTTACTGGACCCTTACTATAGACCAGGCACAATGTTAGAAGCTAGGGATACAACAATAAAGACTTACTGTTCTCTACTCTACCAATTGTTTGTATGTAGTTGATATATGATTTATAAGGCATCCTATCTATGCACTGAAGCATGCATAAGAAGCCTTCTAATTGAAAATACTGTAAAGGTTAGAATCGTTTGTGTACTGCAAATAAAAACTTTAAAAAAATGCATATTCTAAGACTTTTGGATTGTCTAAGAATTTAAATAATAAAGGGAAGTAACCCATAGAACAACATGAGAAAATATTTTTCTTTTGATCTATTGACATGAAATAACTGACAACTATGAAATGACAAAACTCACAATATTAATAAAAATGTGTTGATGAGTTTCAATTTCAAATATTGAATACTAATTATTACATAAAAAATCTTGAAATATCCTGAAATCTTGCAGTTCACTTATGAAACTTGAGAAGTATTCCCAAATTTGACAACACACTAAAACTGTACATGTTATTTTCAATAATGAATGTGAAGTAGGAACTTTTCTAAAATGTCAATGAAAAAAAAGCAACTTTTGATCAATCATGCTAGAGAAAAGACTGGACTTTCTTTCTATTCCACCCAGAGAAAATGATGTTACAGAATCATTCTACTTCACACTCATTAGGATGGCTATAATAAAAACACAGACAATAACAAGTACTGGTTAGGATGTGGAGAAATTGGAACCCTATTGCTGATGGGAATATAAAATGGGGCAGCCACTGTGGCAGTAAAGTTAAATAAAGTTACACACAGCCCACAAATGCTACTAAAGGTATATACCCAAGAAAAATGAAAATATAACTTCCATACAAAAACATGTACATGAATAGCAAGCAATATTATTCAGAAAGGTTGAAAAGTTAAAAAGCAGAAACAATGCAAATATCTATCAAGTGATGAATGGATCAATATATAAAATGTGGCCAATCTATATGGTGGAATATTATTTGTCAATAAAAAGGAATAAAATTTTGACACATGCTGTACATAGTCTAACATTGAAAACATTATGCTAAGTGAAAGAAAACAGTCACAAAATGACCATTTATTGTGTGATTCCATTTACATGAAATGTCCAGGGTAGGCAAATCTGTAGAGAAAGTAGATTAGTGGTTGCCAGGAGCTGAGAGGGTTTGGAGGAGAAGAAGAGTGACTGCTACGAGTATAGGGTTTCTTTATGGAGTAATAAAATTTTCTAGAATTGACTGTGGTGATGATTGCACCAAAACCACTGAATTGTTCACTTCAAATGAGTGAGTTGTGTAGCATAGGAATTGTATCTCAATAAAACTGTTTTAAAAAAATTATTCCAAAGGAATGATCAAGAGTATGCAACAGAAACACATAGGGGAAACGAATTATAGGGGTATTTTAGAAGGTTAAATAATAAAAATATTTGAAGGCAGTTAAAAATGTGTGATTTTTCTGGAGTTGGTGATGTTTGTGGAATTTGTTAACTTTTAACAATTTGTTTTTGGAAAAAATTTTCCATTCTAAATAAATATTCGGTTTTGTGACCCCCCACCCCCACCCCCAAATAAATAAATATCCCACAGTCTAGTATTTCAAACTGGCCTTCAGAAATACTAAGGATTAACTGCATGTATGAATAATGCATGAGAAAATTTCAACTTCTTTTTCGTTTCTTCTTTTGACCTCCAGTATCTAATGCTTTACCTACTTTAGCGTTTTTCTTTCTTCCCACCCCACATACACTAGGTTCATGGACAGAGTTGGGGGAAGGATATGGTAATAGATAAATATAGACCAGCCCATCACTCTTTTAGAGGCTGCTGCTCCTCAGTTGGTGAGCCACCTTTCTCTTTTTATCAAGGTGGATGTTTGTGTATTCTAACACTAAACTCGAACACAATATTTGAGCTGGGTGCCTGGGGTTTCTGGGGGCTAGAGTATTGAAAATGGCATTATTACTCTATTTTCAGTATTTCAAAAAGCCTTACAAAACATATACACACAAAATACATGCTGGTAAAATGAAATGCCAGCCTTTATTTAATTTGCTTTGGGCTTTATCAACTCAGAAGTGGTAATACTGGTTAATTTATGCTGATCAGAATCTCCAATGTTTATACCTTTGATTACTTAAGGTGGGAAAAATGAATGATAAATAGATCACCTTTGTAAGTAAGATTTTAAAACATTTTGGATTCAGGGGGATAAATAAAAATGTCCTTTGTGATGAAAACAGGAAACACATTTCTGTTGCTTAATTTTTGAAATGCCACTTTATTGAACATTTACTACATGCCAGGGACTGTACATAATTTGTCATGCTAATAACAATTCTGCAAGGTATCATTATCCTTATTTTATAATTGAGAAAAGAGAGGCTCAGTTTACAGGTATCTATTTCCAGGCCCTTTAACTATTAATAGTAAAGCTCATGTCCACTCCCATCCTATTTGAGTAGTTATGGGTGGGAATATGCGTAGTTGGTATGGTTTCAGGTTCAGCTTAAAATTCTTTTTTTTTTTTTTTTTTTTTTGCTTTTTGGTATGGGGGCAGCTCCCTGACTGGGAATCGGACCCAGGCCGCAGCACTGTCAGCGCCAGTGCGGAAGCCTTAAGCCACTACACCATCAGGGAACTCCCTCAGCTTCAAATTCTTGACCGCTTCCTTTTGTGAGTTGTTGGTTAATTTTCCAGGTGAAGGCCACCAGGCCAGTGGTCAAGTCCCAGGTGACAACCACATGGTCTTACCCCTGATTTTTTTTTTTTGCCTACAAAATCATCAGACCTCAAAGTTCAAAGAAGCCTGGAATTTACTGGGAATAAGCACATAGGAATTGTCTTCTTGGGGTATTTCAGTAAGGGTGAAGGGAGTATCCGTAAAAGAGAAATATACCCAAGTAATTGGGTGATTTAAAACCTACACATCTGTCCAACCTATTGTTCTGGCCTGGGGAGCACGGACTGAGATCATTTTTCAGAAGTTAAAATGGATTTGTAAAAATGCATTCGCTCCTTCATTCTGGTTCCTCTGGTGGGTGCAACTGGTTGGCTGATAGATGTGAATGGGGCGGTTAAAGCAAAAGTAAGAGACTTATGTGCTTCAATGCATCCTGACTTAGTAGGCTGGCTCCTTGGGCCACCAAGTAACTTGAACTCTAACCCTAACAAACCTTGGCCATGTTAGTCACTTATTTTTATTTGGGCATCTTCCATCTGTCACTAGAAGGCTTGTCTTCATGACATTAAAGCCGTAACACAAACATACCATAAGCACCATG
Organism: Lyroderma lyra; assembly: GCA_004026885.1. Taxonomy (NCBI): domain Eukaryota; kingdom Metazoa; phylum Chordata; class Mammalia; order Chiroptera; family Megadermatidae; genus Lyroderma; species Lyroderma lyra. The sequence goes on from PVJL010004045.1 coordinate 50,103, forward strand.
CATTGGGTTCTACCTTCAATGGTTAGATCTGGCAAGCTTTGAACTTGAAGGTGGAGCACTCTTTGTTTAATAGACCTCACAGAGAGGGTGAGTTTTAGGTGTCCCGCTCCCTGTACCAGAGGAGGGCGTCTTTCCAGTCCCTGCCTCTGTCGCACAAGGTCAAGGAGCAGAGGGAAAAGGGCTCTAGTTTGTGGCACTTTCGATTGAAAATGCGGTTGGAAAATGAGTTATATCCCTCGGCACGCACACGGTGTGGGACAGTGTCGACACAAGGCTGCAGGGTGGATGTGGGAGCCTGACCTCCCAGGCGGTACCCGTCGATGGAGTTCCCTCAGGGAGGCAAACAAAGCACATCACGGACCGAGGAGGGTCCCGCCTGGTTGTCCCGGACCCGACGGGACGCGTGCTTTCTCGTCCTGGTACCAAGCGGGACGGTGCCCAACTCGCGGTTTCCCTCTCTGGGCTCTTCTCAGAGGAAACACCATTGAAAGCGTCTCTCACTTTTCTCAGAGTGGGAAAACTCTCAGGGAGCAAGACAAAGCAACAGGCAGGTTTCCGCCGGGCGGTGGGTGTGCGCGTGGCGGCCGGAGGCTGCGTAGAGGACCTTAACCTCCCCAGCCTCCTCCACCCCTTCCCGGCAAACCGCCCCCTGCCCTCCTCCTCTGGAGCGGCCCCGCCTCCGCCACCCTCTGCTATCCCTGGGGCTCCGCCTCCTCCACCCCTCTCCCACCACTTCCTTCCCCCCTCCGCCCCCTCCACAGCCTCCCATTGCCAGGGCTCCTCCCCCTCCGGCCGTCTCCCACCACTTTCCATGCCCTCTGGCCCCACGAGCCACTCCTTCCACGCACTTCGTTTCCATACCCAACTCGACCCCGTCCCCGCCCCCAGGGCGCCGTCCCCTCCGCTCCCATACCCCTGTCCCGCCCTGGCGCCGTATCCCCGCCCCTACCCGCCCCCCGCGCCGACCCCGCCCATCTCCGCCGGCCTCCTTCGCTTTGATACCGCTGGGGGCCGGTCAGGCAACCTCCGCCAGGGTGCGCGCCGCGGCTGCCTCAGTGTCCGCCGTGGGGCTCCTCGCCCGCTCCTCGGCAGTCCCGGGAGCCTGACCCAGAGAGCGCTGCGCCTGCCGTCCGCCCGCCCGCCCGCCCGCCGGCAGTGGCCCCCTGAGGCTCCCCGGCCCGGCGGCGGTTTCGGCGCAGGCGATGGAAGATGGAAGGAAGAAATGCTGCGGTGAGACTTGAGACCTTCCAGGGCGGAGGGCGTATGCGGTGGCGCGTGGTGGTGGTCTGGTCGGGGTCGGGTTTGCTTGGCTTTGTCGCTCCTCAGTTCCCCAGGGTCCCTGTACTACTTGTGTTTGTGCCTTAACATCAGGATCTGGTGGCGATTTTCCTTTTGCTCGCATTTTCTTTGTGTTCGTTAGAAGTGCAGAAGGGTCAACTTTGCGGTGTTAAGGTTTAGGAGTTTTAATTCAGCTCTCAGCTTTGAAAACCTGAGACTTAGAAGAAGAAAAGCCTGAGAACTCATTCTTGCTTAATGATCAAAAGAAGGAAAGCATTAAAGAGGACCTGATGTGCCGATTTTACGCTGCCAGGTCAGCTATTGTATTTGGGGACTATCACGTTTCTCTGTCAGAAAGAAAAAACCCCACAAACTTGCAATGAGCGATAAGGGAAGATTATTCGATCCAATATTCCCAGCAGCTTTTAAAGACGTTTTAGTCATTCTATTTTACATTCATTTAACTTTATCCGCAGTTTTCAGCAATAAGTTCTGGCAAATGATGTTCTGAGATTTAAAAAAGAAAACAGACTAACACTTAGAGAACGTGGTTTCAGAATGTTTTCGGTTACCTAAATAATATTAATAACTGTTTAATTTTACCTTTCCTCTCGATGTTAAAGGATGTTAAACACCTAGTACACAGAGGATGTAATGTGCATTATGATTTCATTTTCCAGAGACTGGTTCGATCGACAGTAGGATCCAGGATTTCCACTCTAGAATAACTCTTGAATGGGTCCAGGTGTTGATATAGGGAAGAGGGAGATCTGGAAAATTACTCTAAGTGGGATTCTGGGAACAAATGCTTCATTTCATTAACTGTAATTGAATACAATATATGCAAAGGATTTTGCAAAGCCCAATAGCCAGGTGAGGTAAAATTTCTGCTGTCAAGGAGCTTGCTTTCTAGTAGGAGAGACTTTTGCAAATGTTGTGATGAAGCAACCCAGAAGAAGGAGAGATTCTAGTCTAAGAGCTTGGAAGTCCTCTGAGAGGAGCTGGCGGTTGAGCTGGACCTTGAAGAGGAGGTTTTTGCTAGCTTTGGGAGAGGGGTGGGGGAGGGATGTTCCCTCTTGAAGGAAAGGAAATGTACTTTCTTCTTCCAAGAAATACTTTATCACCCTTTCTTTTCTTAGAGTATATACAAATCAAGAGATATTCTTTAAAAAATTAATTAAGTTCCTCTTCAGTACTTAAAAAATGAAACATGCTCAATAGAACCAGCAAAATAGTGCAAAATAAATTTACACCTTTCCAACCAATTTTTAGTGGATCGATGCATGTCGTTCTGTAATTTCTTATGCATCCACAAACCATATTACAAATACATGATTTTTTTTCTTGTTTGTTAGAGATTTCATTAGCAGACAACCTTTTGTGCTAAAAGGAGCGGAGTGGTACCATGGAAACCACTTGGAATACTAGGTAGGACACCTGACTTGTAGATTTTGTCACTGACTAGGTGAGTTTTTGCCACTGTCTCAGGCAAATCATTTAAACTCTAGCTACAATTTCCTCCTCTATAGGATGAGGGGATTGAGTAGATGCTCTCTGAGTGAACCATCAAACTCCAGGATTTTATGGTTTCATCCCTAAAAATGAATATGCCTTCATTGATGTACTCTTCGCATTTTGAATATCTATCAGTTTGTATGTACTGTGAATGGATCAGTGCTCTTATCCTGGCCTTTTAATGTGGGAAAGTGATTAATCCTGCAGAGCAAAAATAACCTTATTTTAAGGTGAAATTCCACAAAAAATGTCCAAGGCATTACTATTCTTACAAGTGACTTTTTTTCCTGTAGTAATTTTGGAGTCATCTGTCACTTATTCATAACTTAGTGTATGAGTCTGGTGATGGGCTAATCTCAGTCTTGGTTAAGAAGTGCTGAGGCAAAAACCATGTGAACATTACAGCGTGTTTGTGCTTTGCCCTCCCAACTGGTTTGTTTGAGGTTTACCTGAGGTAATGTTGTCATTTGGCAGTTACGGAAAGAGCATTTCACTGGGCTTGGGTTGGATTAGGAGGTGAGTCATGTACTGTGATCCTTCCCAATTTTTAGAAATGAATTCAGATATAATTGAGGTTTAAGTGGTCTGTGAAAAATAATCTGTGATCAGTTCATGACCAGTCTTCTCACCTGAACCTATGAATCAGGCACACAGAAGGCCGGGGTCCAGTCTATCCTCAAATCACTGCTGCTTTGAGGGTTCTCAACATGCAAGGATTCATATTCAACTATGCTTGCATAGTTGTCCTTGGCTTCCCTTTGCTTGGAGGTGCTTTTACTTTGAATACTGCCTCTCAGTTCTTCCTGAGTTCTTTTACAGTTCACAGCCTAGCCTTATTTTAGAGGAGTACAGATCCGGATGAAATTTTCAAGAGTATTTGTTCACAGTGTCCATGCTTGGACAGCATGTGTTGTTTGTGGTATTGCATGCAGACTCAGATTTGCTGGAAAACGTTTTAGTGGTGGCATTATTTTTTGAGAGTCTGTCCCTTAGTACCTTTCCCTGTGTTTCCGAGTTACAAGACAATCTTCCAGCGACATTTTTTACATGCTGCAAATTCAGTTGTGTTAGTTGTAGTGACAAGTGGCAATGTCACTCACTGTTGCAGTTTATAGTGGAGAAAGGATACTTTGCAACATGTAGTTAACAAGTTATTCTTAAATCTCAATTATCAAATTTCCATACCTCCTTCAAAATAGTGATTTATATCATTAATAATGAATCTTTGCTTATGTTATCTTATTTATTTAAAAATAGCATATGTTCCTGTAGACCTTGTTTTTCACTGAGCCCAGAAGGTCAACAAACTGGGGCCCATTGGTGCCGAGTGGGCAGGGACTTTGTTGACATTCCAGGGCACCAAGGTGGTAGAGCATTTTCTCTCTTGGGGATTGCTTAACTGTGAACAACCATCTAGTTTGCAGCTCCCTTTCTCTGGCCACAAATCAGTGAGATGAATAATTTGTACATGCTGATGGATATTTTTAAAATTCATTATGGAAGTTCAGGATTTAGTGGAAAAGTGAACATTTTGACCTGATCCCAAGGCTTTTTTCTATGTAGCATTTTCATGTGGATTGTCTGAGAAGCATTTTCCTTAAGTTTCATATTAAGTCCTAACTTTTGGAAAATGTTTAAGTGATGTTTTCAGGCCTAATAATTTTTAACAATCACAGCTGATATTTATTGAGATTTTATTGTGTGCTTTAACACAGATTACCTCCTCTAGTCACCATGGCAACCCATGAGGTCAGTACTGTCATTATCTCTATTCTGAAGTTTGGAGAGATTAAGTAATGTAGCTAATAAGTGGCAGAGCTGAGATTTAAACTAAAATAGTCCAGTTTTCTTAACTATCATTCTGTTTTTATGTCCTCAAAGTTAGCATTGTGTGTTGCAGAAACTAAGCTTTTTTTGGTGCTAATATTTAGATTCTGTGGGTCTTGGAATCTGAAATTGGATGAATTGTTTATCAACAACCTTTATATTATCCGTTGGCTTAAATAATGGGACAGGTATTGTTTGGCTCAAGAAATGGATATTGTGTAATTTTTTAAAAAAACACATGTAGTGTGTGTAAAGGGTTCATGGGAGGACTACATGTAAGGTGTTCCATAGAGTTATAAATAATTAAAATTCAGAATAAAGCAGATTAACAATTTAAAATTGAATGTGAGGCTCAGCTGTTTTAACTTTTAATTATATCACCTCATAGAAATGGTCTAGAGACTTTTCTACAACTGTGATTGTTGACACAGAGAAGGCTTTTTTCCTTGTGTCCCCCCCAACCCTCCGGGTGAGCTGGGACTGTGGCTGTTGAGAAAAGGAGTCTGAAACATGAAGGAGGAGGATAGGGAATGAGCTGAGGGTATTCATAAGATCAGACGGCAGCTGCTCCCTGTTTCTCTTGCCTTCTGTCTCCAGACTTTTGCTAAGACAGTGAAATACAGAAATGGAGCAGCTTGATTCTTCCTATGGCTGTTTGGTCTGTGAACAAGGGAAGTAGAAAAATTTCAATGGAAGCAGCTGTAGCTTCTTTAGTTGGGCCCCCAGGACATTATTGGTTAAGGGCCAGTGAAATTGCTTTTCTCTGTGTGTGAAAACTGACACGCTTTTTTGAATTTCAGTTTTCAACAATACTTATTTTCAAGCAGTTATCTCATAGGCACAGTATGGATTGAGTCATAGGACACTGAGGGAAGGGGGAGATCTAGGTGTGAGTGAGCAGCACATACAATGCAATTAGATGATTGCTGCCTTTGGGATTATATTATTTTCTAGCAAAATTACATAGGCAAAATACTGAGAAATGGCGGCAGGCTCTGTGATCTTGCAGAGTGTCTTCCCTGACCTTCCCTTCATGGCTCTAAAAGCTGTAAGTAGTGGGTGTTTGAAGAAGCAAGATGTTTTCTTGAGTCTGAGACTTTTCATTTGAATATGAGTTCCTATGGGGGCAGATGTTTTTGTTTTTCAGCTTCATTTCTTATGGCTCTAAAGCAGCGGTTCTCAACCTGTGGGTCACGACCCCTTTGGGGATCGAACGACCCTTTCACAGGGGTCGCCTAAGACCATCGGAAAACACGTAATGTACTTATGCGGACCAGTCACACGTGTATAGAGAGCAGCTACCAATAATTTTCGTTGCTACTTCATAACTGTCATGTTGCTGCTGTTAAGAATCGTAATGTAAATATCTGATATGTGTTTTCTGATGGTCTTAGGCGACCCCTGTGAAAGGGTCGTTTGACCCCCATAGGGGTCGTGACCCACAGGTTGAGAACCGCTGTAGCGTTCCATGAGCCTGCTGATGGTTGCTTCTTCCTGTAGAAATCTCCCATGTCGAAGAAAATCCTCTTGCCTCCTAGGAGCTAACATCTGGTAGAAACTAACGTATAGACAATATGTTAATTCATTCATTCAACAGATGTGACTTACCATGTGCTAAGCTTATGTTAGGCTCGAAAAACCTATCTACCTACCACTAAGGAAACCTGCCAGGAAATATTCAGAAGCCCTTGAGTCACACTTCTGAGAACGAAACCTCACGATCTGTAAATACTAAACCAACTGTGTCTAAGAACTTTGAACTTACAAACTTTCGTAGAACCTGTGAAGTTAACTCCCTAATAGAACTTGATGCTCTGATGGAAATATTCTATACCTCTCCTCTCCAGTATGGTAATTAGTAGCCATGTGTAGCTACTGAGAGCACTTGAAATGTGACTAGGGAGATTTGAGAACTGGATTTTAAATGTAAGTAGCTTCATGTGGCCAGCGCTAATGTAGTGGACAGCACAGCTAGAGCAGAAAAGCTTTGATAGATGGCATTAGCTATCCTGGGCAGTCATTTCCCACTTGACCATCTGGTTGCTTATGATGTGTTTACCAAATGGGCTTTGCTAAATTTTGAGTTTTACCCCGTATCTGATAAGTATAAAAACAGAATAGTGTGTGGAGGCATGGGATTTTAATGGAAATGAAAGTTGCAATAATATTGAAAGTGATGAGAGGAAGAAAAATGTATATGACAGTAGGAACTATTCTGAAAAAAAAAGAATTTTGAAATAGATGTGTGCAGTTGACAGTACTCTCAATAAGATGAAGGAAAAGCTTTTGATAAAATGGAAAAACTTGAATGTCTGTCTGAACGTCCACTATTGTATCAATTCAAGAGATGGCTGTGGGTTGAGAACTTGTGGAGATGGTGAGGATGCTGTAGTTGACCTTTTTTGTTGCATGTTGTGGATAGTTCCATAGCATCAAATTCCCTTTGAATCTGCATAGCATCACAATGAGTATCTGGGTAGGTAGCAAGGGATATCTAAAGGTAAAGGTCTTTCCTGGGACCCCCTGCAAAGCTTTCTTGGAGGCCCAATAGATTTTTAGTGTAGCTGAAGCTGACTAGGAAAGACATTATGACACCTTACCGAGTTGTTTGTACAGTGCTGCCAACATAAGTGTATGGTGGCAAATTTGTGAACTTAATTGTCAGATTTTTGGGTATGATGACAGCTCTGATGGCCATTCCAGAAAAAGAGCTCCACAATTGCTTTGAAAGGGGGACTAGGTGCTGTCATCGCTACATAGCTTTGCAAGGGGAGTACTTTGAAGGTGTCTGTAGTGATATTCAGCAGTGAGGTATGTAGCACTTTGTAGAATGAGTTCATGATATTAATTGTCTGATCTCATGTTGTCAAGGAGTGTGCCTGGTTTTAAAAGTACATTGTTGTAGAAGTGCTTCTGCACCACAGTTAGAGATAGAGGACACACTAAGACTGTGGAATGGAGGGAAAAAATCTTACTCTTTAACCCCAAATACTTTTTAATGATAAGTCTGGGAGGTAGGCAGCCATATTTGCATGCTTCAGGGTTTCTCCACGGTCAGGCATACAGGTAGCTGACCAGACAGAAAACAACAGTACTGTCCCATTTCAAACAGTACGTGTGGTCAGCCCAGTCTCATTGGACTAAATTTAGGGTTTCAGTAGGCTGACCATATGCACTGTTTGAAATGGGTTAGTATCTTTGTTTTCTGTCCCATTTAAAAAGGTATGTCTGGTCAGCCTACATATAGGAATAGCCTTGAGTTTAGCATGTGTGCAGTCATGAGAGAATTCTCTGGTTAGGCCTCTGTTGGAATGCATTCCAGTTTTGAGTTTTGTAACTAGTGGTGAAGATACAGTGATAGTAAGGCATGATAATGCAAAAATGTGGGGGTAGGAAGAGGAGAAAGAATGTGTATTCTGTATTATGTGCCAGACACTATGTGAAGCATAGTATATGTGTGTGTGTGTACATATGTATGTTCGTAAATTTGTATCTTATATGTTGTTTACAATATTGTAAGGTAGATAGTATTCCCATTTTCAGAGGATGAAATTGAAGCTCATGGAGGTTAAATGGGATTCTTTTTAAAAACAACTTTATTGAGATAAAATTTATGTACCACACGAATCATGCATTTAAAATGTATATTCAGTGATTTTTAGTATGTGCATAGAGTTATGCATTCATCATCATAGGCAACTATAGGGCATATTCATCACCCTAAAACAAACTTTGGACCCAGTAGATGTTGCTCTGTAATCCCACTATTGTCCCTGTCCTCTGACCCAAGCAACCACTAGTCTACTTTCTGTCTATATGGATTTGTTTATTCTGCACATATCATACAAATGGAATCATGCAATATGTGGCCTTTCGTGTTTACTTCTTTTATTTAGCATAATATTTTCCATGCTCATCCACGTCGTAGCATACTTTATTCTTTTTTTTTTTTTATTGCTGAGTAATATTCAATTGAGTAGATAGGTCATTTTGTATTTATTCATTCCACTTTTTGGCTATTAGAAATAATGCTACTATGAACATTAATTTACAGGTTTTTGTAGGGCCATATGCTTTTATTTATCTTGGGTACCCAAGAGTAGAATTGCTGGGTCATACTGTAACTCTGCGTTTAACACTTAGACGAATTGTCACAAGCTGTTTTTCACATTTCTATGAGCAATGTATGAGAGTTACCATTTCTCCACGTTCTCATCAACACTTGTTATTTTCTGTGTTTTTTATTTATTTTTTATTTTTTTAAAATTCATTTTTATTGTTAGACTTATTGGGGTGATATCTGTTAGCAAGGATTACATAGGTTTCAGGCACCCAGTTCTACAGTGCATTGTCAACTTGATGTATAATAAGTTCACCATCTAATGTGACTTCTCTTTCCATCACCTTATATTTAGCTTCCCCTCTCTCCTCTCCCACCCCCTCCCCTTTCTCCCCTCCCTAACCCACTCGTCCCCAAATAAACATTAAGCTACTGATTGTGTCCGTGGGTTATTTGTTTGTTCATTTATTTTTCTTTGTTGCTTTCAGTTTTATATTCCGCATATGAGTGAAGTCATACAGTTCTTTGTTTTTTCTGTCTGGCTTATTTCACTAAGCATGATGATCTCCAGGTCCATCCATTTTGTTGCAAATGGCAGTATTTCATCTTTTCTTGTAGCTGAGTAATATTCCATTGTGTATATGTACCACAGCTTCTTTATCCAGTCATCTGTCGCAGGGCACTTTGGTTGTTTCCATGTTTTGGCCACTGTGAACAGTGCTGCGATGATCATTGGGGTACATAAGTCTTTGTGGACTAAGGTTTTCAAGTCTTTTGGGTAGATCCCCAGAAGGGGAATTGCTGGGTCAAATGGTAATTCCATTCCCAATTTTCTGAGGAACCTCCACACTGCCTTCCACCAGTTTGCACTCTCACCAGCAGGGTATGAGGGTTCCTTTTTCTCCACATCCTCTCCAGCACTTGTTATTCCTTGTCTTGTTGATAATAGCCATTCTCACAGGTGTGAGGTGGTATCTCATTGTGGTTTTGGTTTGCATTTCCCTGATAGCTAATGAGGATGAGCATTTTTTCATATGTCTGCTGGCCATTTGTATTTCTTCGTGGGAGAAGTGTTTGTTTAGTTCTTCTTCCCACTTTTTAATTGGGTTGTTTGTTTTCTTGTTGTTAAGTCTTATTAGTTTTTTATATATTTTAGATATTAGACCCTTATCTGATGTGTTATTTGCAAATATTTTCTCCCATTCTGTTGCCTGTCTCTTTCCCTTGTTGATGGTTTCTTTTGCTGTGCAGAAGCCTTTTAGTTTGATATAGTCCCATTTATTTATTTATTTATTTATTCATTTATTGATTGGTATGTGAGTAGCTCCCTGACTGGGAATCGAACCCAGGCCACAGCGCTGAAAGCGCCAGCGCCAAAGCCTTAAGCCACTACACCATCAGGGAACTCCCCCATTCATTTATTTTTGCTTTTACTTCCCTTGCCTTTGAGGACAGGTTCATGAAGTCTTCCTTGATTCCTAGGTCTATAAGTTTAGTACCAATGTCTTCTTCTATACAGTTTATTGTTGCAGGTCTTATATGAAGGTCTTTAATCCATTTTGAGTTAATTTTTGTATATGGAGAGAGTTCACAGCTCAGGTTCATTCTTTTGCATATGTTTTTCCAGTTTTCCCAGCACCACCTACTAAAGAGGCTGTCTTTTCCCATTGTATGTTTTTTGCTCCTTTATCGAAAATTATTTGACCATAAATTTGTGGGTTTATTTCTGGGTTTTCAGTTCTATTCCATTGGTCTATATTTCTGTTCTTTTGCCAGTACCAAGCTGTTTTGACTATTGATGCTTTGTAATATAAATTGAAGTCAGGGAATGTAATGCCACCAGCCTTATTCTTTTTATGTAGTATTGCTTTGGCAATTTGAGATCTTTTATGGTTCCATATAAATTTAGTAATTCTTTTATCTATTTCACGAAAGTATGATTGTGGGATTTTGATGGGTATTGTGTTAAATCTGTAGATTGCTTTGGGCAGAATGGCCATTTTAACAATGTTAAGTCTTCCTATCCATGAACAGAGGATATTTTTCCATGTCTTAAAGTCTGTTCCAATTTCTTTCAAAAGTGTCTTATAGTTTTCCGTGTATAAGTCTGTCACGTTCTTCGTTAAGTTAATTCCCAGGTATTTCATTCTTTTTCTTGTGATAGCAAAGGGAATTGACTCCCTCATTTCTTTTTCTATGGATTCGTTCTTTGTATATAGGAATGCTGTTGATTTTTATATTGATTTTGTATCCTGTGACTTTACTATATTCGTTTATTGTTTCTAATAGTTTCCTGGTGGAATGTTTGGAATTTTTTATATAAAGGATCATGTCATCCGCAAATAGTGACAATTTGACCTCTTCTTTCCCAGTTTTGATTCCTTTCTCTTGCCTGATTGCTGTGGCTAGAACTTCCAGTACTACATTAAATAACAGTGGTGACAGGGGGCATCCCTGTCTTGTTCCTGATTTTAGGGCAATAGGCTTCAGCTTTTCCCCATTCAGTATGATGTTAGCCGATGGTCTCTCATATATGGCCTTTATTATGTTGAGATACTTTCCTTCTATACCTATTTTATTTAGTATTTTGATCATAAATGGATGTTGTACCTTGTTGAAAGCTTTTCCTGCATCAATTGAAATGACCATGTGGTCTTTATCTTTGATTTTGTTTACGTGGTGTATCACATTGATTGATTTTCGTATGTTGAACCATCCTTGTGCTCCCGGGATGAATCCCATTTGATCTTGATGTTGCATCTGTGTTCATCAGAGATATTGGCCTATAGTTTTCTTTCTTTGTGTTGTCTTTGCCAGGCATGTTGGCCTCATAGAATGTGTTAGGAGGTATTGCTTCCTCTTCAAGTTTTTGGAAGAGTCTGAGGAGGATAGGCATTAATTCTTCTTTGATCGCTTGGTAGAACTGTTGGTGAAACCATCTGGTCCAGGGCTTTTTCCTTTAGGGAGATTATGGATAGTCGTTTTAATCTCTTCGCTATCGATTGGTCTATTTAGATTATCCAGTTCTTCTTGGTTCAGTCTGGGTAGGCTTAAGTTTCTAGAAACTTGTCCATTTCTTCTAGGTTGTTAAATTTAGTGGCATAAAGTTCTTCATAATATTTTCTTATAATCCTTTGTATCAATGGTAATTTCTCCCCTTTCATTTCTAATTTTGGATATTTGTGTCCTTTCCTTTCATCCTTTGATTAGTCTAGCCAGGGGTTTGTCAATTTTGTTGACTTTCTCAAAGAGCCAGCTCTTTGTAATATTAATTTTTTCTATTGTCCTTCTGTTCTCTAATTGGTTTAGCTCTGCTTTAATTTGTATTATGTCTTTCCTTCTGCTGACTTTGGGTTTTGTCTGCTCTTCTTTTTCTAGTTCTTTAAGATGGAATGTTAAGATGTTTGCTTGTGATTTTTCTTGTTTCTTAACATAGGCCTGTAGTGATATAAATTTCCCTCTTATTACACTCTGTGTCCCAATAATTCTGATATATTGTATTTTCATTCTTATTAGTTTCTATATATTTTTTAATCTCATCTTTTATTTGTTCTTTTATCCAGTCCTTTTTAAATAAGCTGTCGTTTAATCTCCATGTATATGTTTTTTTTTTTCTGCTTTCCTTTTACAGTTGATCTCCAATTTCAAAGCTTTGTGGTCTGAGAATACACTTGGTATGATTTCGATCTTCTTGAATTTGCTGAGGCTACTTTTGTGTCCCAGCATGTGGTCTATCCTTGAGAATGTTCCATGTGCACTAGAAAAGAAGGAATAGTCTCTTTTTGCTAGATGAAGTGTCCTGTAAATGTCAATTATGTCCAATTGCTGTAATGTGTCATTTAGAGCTGATGTTTCCTTATTTATTTTCTGTTTGGATGATCTGTCCATGGCTGTTAGTGGGGTGTTTAAGTCTCCCACGATGATTGTGTGTTCATCAGTTTCTCCTTTCAAATCTGTTAGTAGTTTCTTTGTACATTTTGGTGCATCCTGGTTGGGAACATATATATTAATTAGTGTCAGTCTTCTTTGTGTTGTATTGTGCCTTTTATCATTATGTAATATGCATCCTTGTCTTTTACTATCTTTTTTAACCTGAAGTTTATTTCATTAGATATCAGTATGCAACTCCTGCTTTTCTCTGATTACCATTTGCTTGAAGTATTGTTTCCCATCTTTTCACTCTGAGTCTGTGTTTGTCCTTATGGCTGAGGTGTGTTTCTTGGAGACAGCATATGGATGGGTTCTGTTTTTTAATACAGTTTGCTATTGTGTGTCTTTTTATTGGTGAGTTCAGTCCATTAACATTTAGAGTGATGATCGATATGTGAGGATTTCTTGTGGTCATTACTTATTTGTTGGTTTGTTTTTGTTTTATTTTTGTTTCATTCTTGTTGCCCCAACTTTGTTCCATTTTTCCTGATGTTTTGTTTCAGGTCCAAGAGCCTCCTTCAGTATTTCTTGGAGTGCCAGCCTTGTGCTGCCAAATTCCCTCAGCTTCTGTGTGTCTGAGAAGGTCTTTATTCCACCTTCATATCTGAAAGATAATTTTGCTGGATAATTTATTCTTGGCTGTAAGTTCCTCTCTTTTAAAGTTTTGAATATTGGATTCCACTCTCTCCTGGCTTGTAGAGTTTCTGCTGAGAAATCTGATGCCAGCCTGATGGGTTTTTCTCTAATGGTTATAATTCTTTTTTCCCTGGCTGGTTTGAGAACTGTCTCTTTATCTTTAGTTCTGGACATCTTTGGTACCATGTGTCTTTGAGAAGATCTGTTAGGGTCCAGGTATCTAGGGGACCTGTTTTCTTCTTGAACTTGGGGTTCCAGATCTTTCCATAGGTTTGGAAAGTTCTCATCTACTATTTGTTTGAGTATGCTCTCTGTAGAATGCTCTACCCCTTCTTCTATTCCTATTATCCTGATGTTGTTTTGTCTCATGGAGTCAGATAGTTTTTGCAGAGTTCTTTCAATCCTTTTGGTTCTGTATTCCCTCTCTTCTTCTTTCTGAGCTGTTTCCATGTTCTGATCTTCGATATCACTAATTCTTTCCTCCATCTGTTTGGCCCTGTTTCCTATGGCAGTTATTTCGTTTCTCACTTCTTTTATTTTATTAGTTATCTCTCGCATTTCCATTTCAATCTTCCTTAGGTTTTGAATTTCTTTGTTAAATTGTTCATTTTGTTCATGGAGTTCCTTTTTTATGTCATTCATCTCCTTTTTTATGTTGTTTATCTCAGCCATGGTGCTCTGCCAGTATGTTTTCATTTCTCTTGGAATGGTTACTTTAAATTCTCTGTCACTTAATTCAGAAACTTCTAGGTCTAAGAAGCTGTCTTGATAAATTTCCTGTTCTTTCTGAGGAGTTTTAGTTTTTAAGAAATTCATCCTGTCTGCTGGGTTCTTCCTCTTTGACATGAGGGTGTTATGTTCAGTAGGTCCCAGGAGCCGAGATTGGTACTTTTGTGGTGTCTTGCTGTAGGGCAGACACGAGATGGCACTGGGGGCGGGGGCAAGTTTTGGGAGAGAGAGGGGTTGTTTATTTTTTATTTCTGGTCTCCTGCTACGTTTGGAGGTGGTGTTCATCTATCACGTTCCCTTCACTTCCTGTAGTTAGTTAGTTGGTTGGGGAGGCTGGAGGAAAGGGGAAAGGCCAACTAAAGGCACACTGGGGCAGCTCCACCTTCTGCCCTATGCTGGGGAAGCTGGGTGATGCGGGCCAAGGCTGCTCCTCCTGGCTGGGGCGAATGCTATCAAATCCGCCTTTTTTTCCCAGCCTCCTTCCGCGGCTAGGTGTTGGGGCAGGGTCTGCGGGCTCGAACTGCTTTTAGGACCCAGGGTGCGGGAGCAGGCGCGTGCACATGTCCGAAGCTGTGGGTCTGACCCCACTGGTAGGAAGGCAACTGGCTCGTCTCTGCAGTCGGCGGGGAATGGAAGCCAGCAGCCCTGTGCAGGAGTCGTGCGTGCCTGCGCTGTGGGTCCCAAGGGAGCCTAGAGCCAAGGTGTCCTCTCTGCAGTTCAGAGTCCTTGTTCAGCCCTGCTACCACTCAAGAGTTCCAGAGGCTGGCTCCCAAGCTCTGTCCCCAACTTGCTGCTCCAAATTCCAGCTCCCCAGCCTAGCTCCCCAATGGACTCCCACTGTTCTGCCACTTTGCTAGGACTTTTCTTCTTGTCACCTCTTGACCTCTACCCTCCCATGCACTGCAGTCAGCCGCGATTGGGTCCTCTTGCGATCAGTCTTTGCTCCATCCCCTCTCTCCCGCTCACCCCCTTCTCTCCAACTGTCAGGTGTATACTTGCGATGCGTGGATTTCTCAGCTGCCGTTTTTGTCACCCAGGGTCCTCTTTCTTGGCTCCTGGGTGGCCGTTCACTTGTGTTTTCTGGGAGAGGTTTTAGGGACCTCCTCTCCAGTCTCCATCTTGTCCTCCTCCCAACCTTCTGTGTTTTTTATTTTAGCCATCTCAGTGGCCATAAATCTCATTGTGGTTTTGCAATTTCCCTAATGGTCTTGAGCGTCTTTTCATGTGCTTGTTTGCCATTTGCATATCTTCTTTGGAGAAATGTCTATTCAGAAGCTTTGCTCCTTTTTAAAAAATTGGGTTGCCTTTTTAAATTGGGTTATTTGTCTTTTTATTATTGAATTGTACAAGTTCTTTTATATTCGGATACAAGTCTTTCATCACGTACATGCTTTGCAAATACCTTCTCTTGTGGATTGTCTTTTCACTTTCTTGTTCCTATCCCCTTTGAAGCAAGTTAGGTAGGTTCTTTATCATAAGCAGAGCAGGAGAGGTCTAAGACACCCCTAGGCCCTCACATAATTGCTGAAGTCAGTCAACAAAATGATTTATAAAATGATTTGTGTAATGAATGTCATTCTTTTTGTTTTTGGTTGGAAAAAAGGATGGATTTAGCCTACTCTAAGCTACTGGGGAGGTTTGCAAAGCACTGAGGATTTGAGACCTCCATGTGTATTGAAAGAAAATTTTGGAAGTCATTTCTCTGGAGACATTCATGTATAGAAAATAGTGCTTTTTTTTCTGACTAGTCAGAGAACTAACTGCTTGAAAGGAAAAGACGACCTCTCTTGATATTTTTAGGTCCCATAATTTTATGATCTAAGTATTTCCCAAACTTCTCTATTATAACAATCACCTGGTTTTAGATTTCTAGGGCTTCCTAAATTCAGGTTCAGGTTCAGTAGTTCTGAAGTGGCACTTTCCTAATGCAGGTGTATGAGATCAAGAATACCTGAGAAACTGATCTAAACTGGTGATAATAATGACCTTTTCACGGTTGCCCCTGAAACTTAATTAGACCTCTTAGTGAGTGTGGTCTCCAGGTGACAAATATCCCTCACCCAGGTGAATATAAAGAGCTGATCCAGCCAGTCTGGCTACTTTGCTTACTGCAGCTGCTCTACTGATCTCGGTCCAAAATAACCCAAATGCTCTTCCCCTACCCTCGTACAGTGTAGATAGTTTCACTGTAAAAAGTTAAACCAGGTTCACAAACATTTTCAAGTCATAAGGTTACAAGCATCTTTTGAGTGTTCCTCCCTCCCCTTTACTTCCCTTTTAAGATGTGTTTATCTTTTGTTAGCATTACTGAATCCCTAGAGGCTTCCCATAGCCACACAGATCTCCATGAAATCTAGTGGAGAGAAAAAGGCGTGGAAAGAAAAATAGGTTGCATTTTATATAATCCTTATACCTTGTTTATTTTGGGGTTGTTGGTCAGGGTCTTCTAAAGGATTTGGTACATGTGAGGTTGGGCCAGCTCCTTTTAGCAGGGAAGGGGATGACTCCTTTGCCTGTCCTTCTCTTAAAGGACATTCTCTGTTACCAAGTGAGCAGTAGTGCTGCGTAGTGATTAGAGTATGGCCCTGAATATGATAGTCTGATTGGCATCCTGGCTCTACCACTTCTAGCTGTGTCACTTTGGGCATGGTATTTTAATGTTTCTGTGCCTCTTTATCCCGTGGAATACCATGCTTAATGGTTGGGGGCTGAGAACAATACTCACAGTAAAGAGGGAGTAAACCAGTTAAGTGGACAGTAAATGGGACCTTGATGATAACCTGGGTGGGAGGCAGAATTATTTCTATTCTTAAAGTCACACAGCTATTAAATGGTAAAACTGGTTCTGCTTGTACCCCATATTGTGATTGCCTGTAAGTATGCAGTATCGAAGCCAAGAGGAAAACTATAGTATTTTGTGTGGTGCCTGGGCACATAGTAGTCACTCACTAAATGTTTGTTTAGTGAATGAGTTAAACACCCAAGGCTATTTAATAGATAAGCCCAGGAACCCTTCCGAGGACATATGGACAGAGTAGGCTCTCTGACATTTAGCCTTGTTTTATGGTGGAGTAGAATTTCTGGTTAGCAGGATTTCCAGCCTAATCATTTTTTGCTGTTGGTATCACTGTGGGGTGTGTTGCATCTCCTGTTCTGGGAAAGTGGAATTTTCTCCACTTTGCAGATAGTTTTCAGGGGCTGCTTTTAGAGTTCTAAGTGTGTCTTTCATTATAGCTTTCTTGCAGATGACAACCTAGGGCACAAAAGATAAGAGTAATGTATTACTGTGAATTTCCTCACTCAGGTCTTTCCCTCTGGCAGAGGCATCTGATGGAATAGATAAAGGCTAGAACTGTGTTTGCCTAGGTGATGTAACGGTATCAGAGACCTGTTTCATCCATTCTTTTGATTTAACCATATTTTTTCATTTTTGATTCATTTCTTTCTACTTTCCTTATGTGGCTTGTTATGTTAGTTGATTGTACCTTGTGGGTTGGGTCCTGTTTGAGGGAAAAAAGTTAGTAAAACACAGCATAATATTCTAAAACTGGGTAAAGACATATTTACTTTAAAAATATGTTCATGTTTTATATATAAAATATTTATATATTTAAAACAATATGATAGACTCTGAGTAACTAAAGCCAAAACTTTAGAAGTACTGCTAAAATAAATATATACCTGTGATTATTTAGCCAATGAGAAAATATTTTAACTTATAAAATCATTATATATCAGGAAGTTTCCCAGGACAGGAAAAAGGATAATGGTAATTTCTTGGTGTTTATAAGGATACAGTAAATTCTCTGTGTTACCTGGAACTCAAGCAACTAGCACTCTTAAGCAACCAGCAAAAAAAAAAAATCAAAGAAATAATACTTAAAATTTTTTGTTTTTTAACACTTTAAATAAAAATTAAAATAAAAGCTCAGTATTTTAATGCAGCTCCTTATCATGCAAAACCTAACTTTGCCTGAGAGGCATAGGGCCTCAAAGCAAGCTGATACTCATTTATTCTTCAAGAAAGCTGCACAGGCCCCACTGTCTGGCCCGAAGATCCACGACCCATTGAGCCACAGCTGATAATCTGCCAGGCCTCGTGTGCGCCACGCCTGGTTCCTCTGACGTCATCTCTATGAAGAAAGTGGTTCAACAGCTCCAGCTGGAAGCTGGGCTCAACCGCATGAAGATATCCCAGACAGCTGCAGATTTGAAACAATTTTGTCTGCAGAATGCGCAACATGACCCCTGCTGACTGGAGTATCTTCAAGTACAAGGACCCCAGAAAATCTGTTACTTTTGTAGTGAAACTAATCTTTGGAGGTTTTCTAAACCACTTTTCATGAACCAGTGAATATTCAAAGGACAGCGAAATCTGAAGCCTGTACTAAAAGCTTATTCCTGTAGCAAGTGCCATACTATATACAAACTTGTGCTTTTGTCAGTCCTTAACATCTACCTCTCTGAGTTTTCATGAATTTCTGTTTCACAAGGGTAATTATTTTATATACACTGGCAGCTGCATACAATCAAATACTTAGTAAAAAAAAAAAAAAAAGAAAAAAAAAAGAGAAAAGAAAGAAAGCTGCATGTAAGTTTGCCAGTACAGCATCGTCTACTGTTGTAGATCCAAAACCATCCACATCTACTTCCGATCCTGTCCTGCTGTCCTGGCTACATCGTCAGACCCTGATGATCCTGATGCGATGTCTACCCAGTAAACTCTCTACCCTGACTGTAACAGTTTTAAGTGTGTGTGTCTTTTTCCTAAGTTACTTGAAGTTAAAAAAATTGTTAGTGAAGTTCATTAAGATGAAAGTTTATTGACCGCCATTTAACTAAAATTGCATACTGTATTCACAAAGCTGTTTTTATAATAAAACTGTTAAGTTTGTCTTAATTTGCTTTTAATTACTGTGTTTCAACATTAATATCAAGGCAATACAGAGTTCATGGCATGGTATGGTATAGTATGGGGTATAGTATTAGTTAGGCCTATTTTTAATAGTAATTCTCACGCAACCAGAAACTATATTTATCCAGCATCTACCAATCCCAGTGGGTGCTGAGAGTCTATTGCATTTGTGTTGTGAATCTTCATATGTGACAAATAATTTATAATTTATATTTTGCCTCTATTTAGTAAAAACAATTTAAAAATAAACCATTGTCAGTAGAATTTTCTTATGGCCATTTAATGCCTTGTTTCTCAGGTATTCCATTTAGCTTTCATGGAAACAATTTTCTTATAACCACATATAACTGTTATACATAATAGTTAATTAAATTACATAATTTCAGTAGCAAGCGCAACCAGCACAGATCAGTTTGAAAACAAACACAACTGATTCTTGGTAACTATCAGCTCGATGATAGGAGCAGAACTACATGAGCTTGCTGAGGTCTTGATTAGTACCTGTGAGCACGGAGTAATAATGACACCAGCTAGGATGTTTTTATAGGGTGACTGTTCACTATGGAGCTGGCTCATTGGAGATTGGTTAAGAGTGTCTGCTGTATACATAATTTCAGAAACAAAAGTAAACCCGATGTAGTATGTGAGAATTAATATTATCAAGTAGAGAAATGAGGACACTCCATTTTTGTTTTAAAACCACTTCTGGCTTTTATCTACCTCACATCACATCTGTTTCTGTCCAGAGTTACTTCATTCCCGAATTATTTATTACCATATTTAAATGATTTTTGAAATTCTTTTGTTTTCCTTTTACCTGAAAGAGAATTTCAAGTTCTTTTAAAATGTGGTTTGTAAAATATGACCCACTCTTGTCAATCCATTGAGTGAATGCATTAGTAAAGTCTAACACAGTAACAAGTGTTTCTTTCTCTCATACTTGAGTCCAGAGGTTTACTGGAAGTAGGTTATACCCAGATTTTATACATCATTAAAACATTAAGTACTCTGTACTTTGTGTCATAATTTCTCTATAATTTGAGGGAATCAAAGTCCATTATATCGACTTGGCGACTTTCCCTTGCTTCTGGGAGGGTGAACATATTGAGACCACGTTTTCAGTGTGCTCTGGTGAAGCAAGGTCCAAGCTTCTGACAAATTCTAGTACCTTGGAGTGTTTTAGAGCATCTCTCAGTTTAGAGAACTATTTCTTTACAGTTATTCAGGTTTTGTATGAGGTTAAGATAATTATCAAATTGGAGCAGCTTTGTTTTTTTCCCCAGTGTCAGAATGTGTATGTATTCAAAGCATGCTATTAAAATATAACTCTTAAAAGGCTACAAGGTATATACTGGCACAGAACAGACACAGCTCTGTACCACTATCATCTCATTCATTCATGTATTCATTAAACTTATATTTATTGAGTGTCTCCTATATACCAACCATTATTTTACATATTGGGTATACAGTGGTCAACAAAGTAGACCAAAACTTTTACTCTTGCAAAGTGAGACAGAGTGTGTGTGTGTGTGTGAGTGAGTGAAGTATTTTGGAGAAAAATGAAGCAGAGGCCAGAGGAGGGAGGTTACTGTCAGGGATGGCCTCAACTGAGGTGACTTGTGATCAAAGGCCTGAAGTAGGTGAAGGGAATCATGTGTTTGTCTTGGGGGAAAAGTTGTCCAAGAAAAGAGGACAGCAAGTGCGAAGTCCTGAGGCTGAGGCTTGCTTCCTTCTTTCAAGGAACCGCAAAAGGCCAGTGTGATGGAGTAGAGAGACGAGAGTAGGCACCAGTTCCTGCAGGGTATCTGGTCCTGTAGGCTATAGCAAAGTTTTTGGCTTGTATTTAGAGTGAGCAGAAAAACTGATGGAGAGTTTCAAATAAAAATATGACATGATCTGCCTTATGTTTTTAAAGGACACATTACTATTATGTCTAATGAGACTAGACTTAAGTGGAGAAGGGCAGAAATAGGAAAATCAGTTAGGAGGCTATGTAGTATGCTAGGTGAGTGATGGTGGTGGCTTGGACCAGCGTGGTATGTTTTGAATGAAGAGTGGGGAAGATTTCCTGATTGACAGAATGTGAGATGCGAATGAGAAAGGTAAATGGTCAATTGCACAATTTTTGGCCTATGCAGCTTGAAGGATGGTATTGCATTAACTAGTACAGGGGTAAGCTGCTTTGGGGGACAGATCAGGTGTTCAGTTCTGGAGATGTCCAATAGGCAGTTGCATATACTGGTCTGGATTTCAGAGGAGAGATCTGGGCTGGACATAACCATTTGGGAGTTGTCCATAGCACAAGCTTGTCCAACCTGCAGCCCACAGGCTGCATGCAGCCCAGGATGACTTTGAATGTGGCTCAACAGAAATTCGTAAACTTTCTTAAAACATTACAAAAATTACGCATGGATTCTTTTTTACCTCATCAGCTATTGTTAGTGTTAGTGTATTTTATGTGTGGCCCATGACAACTCTTCTTCCATTGTGGCCCAGAGAAGCCAAAAGGTTGGACACGCCTGCTACAGAGACTGTATGAAATCCATAAGAGAGTGATAGTAGATAGAAAAAAGAGGTTCAGAACCAAGAACTTGGGCTACTTCCACACTGATGTTGGGGAGATGAGATGGAACTAGTAAAGGAGAATGAGAAAAAGCAGTTAATGAAGGAGGAAGAACACCAGGAGAGTGCAGTGCCTTGGGAGCCAAATGAAGAAATTGTTTCGAAGAGGATGAGTCAGATGCTCCCAAGAAGTGAAGTAAAATGAGGGTCAAGAGTTGACTTACAGATTTAGCAGTGGGAAGGTCATTGGTGAGCTTGACGACAACAGTTTTGCTTGATGAGGATTCAAGAGAGAACAGGAGTAGAGGAATGGAAATGTCAAATGTGGACAAATATTTTGCGGATTTTTGCTGTAAAAAGGAGATGAGGAATATAGCTCAAGGGTAAGTGCGGTCAAGAAGTGTTTTAAAATAAATATAGGAGTTCCCTGATGGTGTAGTGGCTTAAGGCTTCGCGTTGGCACTGTCAGCGTTGTGGCCTGGGTTCGATTCCCAGTCAGGGAGCTACCCACATACCAAAAAATAAATAAATAAATAAATAAATGTAGCATGTTTGCTGATGGGAAAGGTAGTAAAGAGGAAAAAAGGAATGATCCTTCTTGTAGTAGCATAATTTCCATTCAGAAGAACTTTGGTTTAGTTTAAAACAGCTAAAATAGTTTACTATTTTAAACACCAATTTTTGTTAATGCAGTTTATATTTTCAACATACAAAGCTCTTTATCTTTCCATCTGCATCAAAACCAAAACTTTTCCTTTAGTCTGAGCCTTTAAATAAATTATTTTGTGGCATGGATAGTTTTTGTTCATCTTAGTCAAGCTAAGATAATCCCTGGTTCTGCACCCATATGCATGGGTGTGAACTATACTCTGTCCACATATTTCAGTAACTGATGATTTTTTTTTAATGATTTATTTTTTAAGAGCAGATTTAGATTCACAGCAAATTTGAGAGGAAGGTACAGACATTTCCCCCATACCTCCTAACCCCACACATTCACAGCCTCCTCCATTATCAGCATCCCCCATCAGAATGGTACGTGTGTTACAATTGCCGAATCCACATTGACACAGCATAATCACCCAACATCCATAGTTTACATTAGGGTTCACTCTTGGTATTGTACATTCTATGGCTTTGGACAAAGGTGTATCCTTCATTATAGTATCATACAGAATGTTTTCACTGCCCTAAAAATCCCTCTCTTCTCTGCCTAGTCATCACTCCCTTTTACCCCAGCCCAGCCCCTGGTAGCCACTGATCTTTTTATTGTTTCCATGGCTTTGCCTTTTCCTGAATGTCACGTCACACAGTTGGGACATGCAGTGAGTACCCTTTTCATGGCTGGATTTTTTTCCAGACAGACCTCCTGTGTGCTGCCAAAGCAAGCGCATGAGGAGTCTTTTCACATTAACTTCTTTCACGTAGTAATAGGATTTAAGGTTCCTCTATGCCTTTTCATGGCTTGATATCTCATTTATTTTTAGTGCTGAGTAATATTCCATTGTCTGGATATACCAGTTTGTTTATTCATTCACCTACTGAGGAACATCTTGGTTGCTTCCAAGTTTTGGCAATTATGAGTAAGGCTGCTATAAACACCTGTGTGCAGGTTTCTCTGCGGATGTAACTTCTTTGGGTAGAGGCCAAGGAGTGTGATTGCTTGTGTGGTAAAAGTATATGAGCTAAGAAACCGCCAAACTGTCCTCTGAAGTGGATGTACCATTTTGTGTTCTAATCAGCAATGAATGAGAGTTCCGTAGCTCCACATTGTCATCATCATTTGGTGTTGTCAGTGTTCCTGATTTTGGCCATTCTAATAGGCGTGTAGTGGTATCTCATTGTTTTACTGATGACTTCTTTAACTATTATCTCAGGTGCAGATTCCCCAGCATCCTTTAAGCAAGTATAGTTCCTCTGGGTTTTCCAAGAACTCATTCAGTCAACAAAATAGTCATTGTGTGCATTATACATGTAAGATCCTTTGTTTACAGACAGCAACCATGGGGCAATAGATGGGTAGTAAGAAACAGTGAGAATTTGAAGATGTGTTTTTGGATCTCCTCTGGATTACCTAGCAGTGGCTTCTCTGTACACTGTTGGAATCACCTGGAAAGACTGGAAATGCAGATTTGGATTTTAAGATTGGGGTGTGGCCTGAGATGTGCATTCCTAATAAACTCCCAGGTGATGCCGGTGCACCTCATTTTGAGTAGAAAGATATCAGTGGTAATACTTCCAAGCTTATTTTTTTCCCTTAGGCTTTGCTTCTCTTCTCTCCTGTTCTCTTCCTCCTTTCTCTTATGTCCATATTGTTCCTCTGTAGCAGGAACTTGTGACTCTTGGAATGTACAGCATTTCAGTATTGTCTGCCTTCCAACCTTTGCATTTTTATTGATTTCTGCAAAAAGTCTGCTGGCTTCTGGGTGTTTGGTAGTTAGGTAGCTGAAAAGACTTGAGGCAAGTTTCATTCGTATTACCTATGGAGGGTTAGACTTTGGGTTTTTATTTGAATCCTGAGGCAGTTGCTAAGCTGTGTTATATAAGTAAATTTGGTCAGCTTGTGGAAAATAGAGTGAATCTTTTAAATTTACCACATACTGATAAATGCTTTTCAGATGGCTCTAGAATTGAAGGAGTTCTTATCAAAGATGATTACTGTTATTTTTTGGTTGGGGAGGAGTTTGAAATTAATTACATATAAACTGAAAATTCATTTAAGTTCTGCATTTAGTTTCTGCTATAAATTAGGTCATATATCTTGTCCTGAATTTAACTTTCATGAGGTAAATTATTTATATTAATGCTATCCAACTGAAATATGTTTATATATATAGGATTTTAAATGTTCTATGAGCTACCTTAAAAAAGTAAAAAACATGTGAAATTAAATAATATACAGGGTATTTTAAAATGATGGACTCAAATTTTAAATCAAGCAGTTTCAAATTGGGTCTGTCTTTTTGAAACACTGTGTATTTTATTCAACCCAGTATACCCAAAATATTGTCATTTCAATATGTAATTGATAAAAGTTATTAATGAGATAATTTGTATTCTTTTTTTCATACTAAGTGTTCGCAATCTGGCATGTATTTTATATTCACAGTACAGCTGCCATGTTTCAGGTGCCAAATGACCTTACTTGGCTATCCAATTGGACAGTGCAAATCCATAAGTAGAGCAGTTCTAAGTGTAATAAATGCAGTTTTGTTTGTACCTTTGTTTCATCATTCTTTTTGCATATGAAAACACTGTTTGCTATAATGATAGCATTTACAGTTAGTATTAAAATTAGGATGGAATTTTTTACATTTTAAAATCTCTAAAAATGCATAGATTAATATATGGAAAATGGTAATTGTAAATATGCAAAACACAATAAGCTGCTGATTGACTTTAGTAATGGCTGTCAGAAGTGAGGGTTTACATAAATTAAAAATGGCTGACTTTCAAATAATAGGTTTTAGCAAATTATTTAGGATAATTTCCTTCTTTAGATAACGTCTGTGGGGAAAATGGAGTAACTCAGGCTCTGTCACGGAGCTTTGGAATGACGCTCACCTGTCATGTAACCATGACTTGCGCTTTCCCAGGTGGCGGCCATTTTGTTGTGTGTGCGCGCCTTCTGAGCTCCTTTCTTGGCTGCCTGCCACCTTTGTTCTCCTGCCTGTATGAGGGGATGGGACTCTCCGGGAGGGGGCTATGGTCTGTGGGCTATTACCTATTAGCTGTTGGCGATTGGGAACTCCCGGATGCCATTTTGTTGCTGCTCCACTTCTGAAATAAAGGCTGTGTTTAAGTTGGCCTGCGGCTCCTCGATTTTTCCTCAGTCTGCTGGGATCCAATGCGAACCTTCCTGGCGTTGGTTGGTTGTCATACAACTTCTAAAGTAGTAATTGTAACTATAATTTTACAAAGAGTTTTGAAAGGTGAGAAGTACCATCCAAAACATGTCACATTTATTTTAATTTGATTCCCACAAACCCCCATAAAGTCAGTAGGCACTGTCATTATTCACATTTCATAAATAGGGACCCCGAGAGATCAGAGAGGTTTAGTAATTTACCCCAGATCACACAGTGGGTAAACTGTGGATCTGAGATTTGAACTTTAGACACCCTGATTCCAGAGTTTACTCTCTTAAAGTCTGTGCCAGACTGCTTCCCTAAGCATATCTCAGCCACATCTTCGAATTGTATGATTGAGGGGTTAAGTGTAGGGATTGTGTGTTCTGGAAACTTGAGTATGAATTAACTCTAAATAAATCACATCCTGTTTGCCAAACTTGCCTGAACTTCAGAGTTGCTTAATCTTAATTTCTGACTGATCTTGAATTAAAATTGATCTTCAACACTATTTCTCTACTCAGTCCTGACTTGGAGGAAAGCAGCTAATATGTAATAGAGAACTAGAGGCTACAGCTTGATTGGGGAGATAAGGCTCTAATACTAGTGAAATATTATTATAACTTACTATTAACAACAATGACATTAGCAACAATCATTTATTGATTACTGTATGCAAAGCCTTGTGCTGAAACTTTGCACTCACTATCTTAATTGTTAAAATGTCGCTCTGAGGTTGGTTTTATGTAAATAAGTGCCCAAAGCAGTGCTACTCTAGTCTGGAACAATTAGACTCTTGTGAGAATTATTGTATTTGATTCTGGCTGCCACATTTTGAGCGAGACATTAATAGTGAAAGGGCAATTAGATAGCTAAGTGTTAAGAAAATCATGTGATATTCGGAGAGATTATAGAAAGTAATCTTTAACCTAATGAAGGAAGATATAGTGGATGGATAGTTGTTTTTAAGTATTTGGAAGAAATAAGATCTAAAGAGAAAGAGAAAAGGGATGTGTTTAATCTGCCTTTCTCCAAAGAATATAGAATAAAAATGTACAGAATAGCAGATTTTAAAAATAAGAAAGCACTTTCTCAAAGAGTTGTTTAAAGAATTAAACCAACTTTCTCTTTAGATGTGTTTGGACAGAGGCTATGTCTCTACCTGGATACTTTAGATAAAATGCTTGTATTTGGAAGTTTTGGCTTATAGGAATTGGTCATGGGGTGAGTTGTCTAACTGTTCAAGTGAAAGACCCATTAAGTTCTTTCCCGTTTTGGGCTTTGTGGTAAATTGTATTTTAAAATCACATTCTTTTTTTAATGTACATAATTACAATCTCAATTCTTTTGTAAATTAAGTTGGAGATCTCCATTTAATAATAAAATGTCAGGGTGAAGAAGGAACTTAGAAATTTTGTAGTCTCATCTCATTTTGTAAATGAGGAAACTGAGAAAGTTAGAGAAAATGAACACACACTTGGGTAAGTACTCAGGTATGGACTTCAGCTCTATGGCTTTTTTTTCATTACAATTATTGTGTTGGGGAAACAGACTTAACTTCTTACAGCACATTTTTAAAGTTTCTTTTACTTTTTCTGGAGTTAACATAATGAAGCAGCCATAGTTCATTTTGTTTTAATCGAGGCATACCTGAGTCCTTTTTTAATCTCATCTGAATTTGGAGCTCAGTGATTTTCCTAAAGACAAACTTTTTGTTTCTTCAGTTTATTTAGAGCCACAGTGTTTTATTTCTCTGAAAACATCTTCACATTGAAGCAGAAAGGGTACAGTGGCTCTGGTAAGTTAGTTCATTCAACAAATATTTGTTGAGGACTTCTTGTGTGCCCAGCACTTTTCCAAGTACAAGTGTAGGGTCATTGGCCTTTACTCTGAACTGGGAAGCCATTAAATAGTTTTGAGCAGAGGGTGAGGAGATCGGCTTTTTTTCTTTTAGGTATCACGAATGATTTAAAAGGATTCTCTGAGTTAACAGCCAGTTATGTAGTCTGCCTTGATTTAGTGAGACACGCCTTTTGGCCACTTGGCATACGATTGGAATTACTGTAGTTAGAGGTTTGATCCTAGCTAGTTTACCTAAGTTCACAATAAAACAAGTATAAACCTCTTGAAACTATTTTATCATATTCTGGTTTGAAACACATTGTAACTTCATGATAGAATCTGACAGACCTGGGTCTTAATCCCACCTCTCAATGGTGATCTGATTTTGAGCAAATTATTAATTCTCTTAGGTTCAGTTTCCTTATTGATAAAATGGGATAAAAATCTGTTACATGAAGCTTTTTTGATGATTAAATGATTCTATATATTAAATGTTCAGCTCAATGCCTGGTGCACTATAAACATTTAATGAAAGCATAACTATTATTATGATAATTTAGTCAGTGGAATTTTAAGAATAGGTAATAGTAATTTTAAAGACAGAGCTAACTCAGATCCTTATTTTATTTTTAGACTAAATATCTTAAATGCCTTTGTCTAAAAGTTCTGACATTGAAACAGTCTTAAAACACTACCTCTAGCTTAACACTGTTTTACATGGGTATGAATCAGTCCTCTTACATATCACTAGCTGTTTTTTGTGGTGTCACAGTTCGGCAAATCTAGTGCTCTCCTCTGCATTCCACAGGCATTATCAGTTTTGGACCAATTCTGGAGGTTTGGCTATTGATTAAAGTAGGTGGAGGAGGCTGTGCTGGTAAGTCACATTTGCTCTTCAGCCAGAGGACACCCAGGGAACTGGGTCACTGTGAATTCCCCTGGGTTTTAGGGGCATGCGCGTGGGTGTGTGCATCTGTGTTCTGTTACCCATGATCTTTGTTCTCCCAGAGCTTTTTTAGACAGAATACCTTATGATTCTGTGGTTGAATTCACCTCCAGTGTTTTGTTTGCATATTTTTACACCTGGAAATTCAGTCTGACTTTTAGTTCACTGTTGTATCTATAACAGTTCCTGGTTAAAAGCACTACACATTTGACTTGCCAGTCTCCAAGTGATACTAAGAGGGAGTGCTATTTAAAACTGAATCGGACCTCTGTAAAACCTCTTTTTGTGTTGCCCTACTTTTTTGGGCTATGGCCCTCAGCTTCTTCCATCCCAGTTGTGCATCTCATTTTCTGGGGACTTTAGGTGTCACCTAGCTGAGTTGATAAATTCATCTAGGTTAGTGGGAGAGGGGTAGAGGACCATGTAGACATTTTGATTGTCTTTGGAGGTAATATTTTGCTTCCTTCTCCCTTCAGTTATTTGAAAGTACTTTAGCAAAACTAAGACAACATTTCAGCATTCTTATCAGTTGATCCATCCATGAATGTAATCATCAAGAGAATCCTAGGTCATGGAAAAGGCAGGTACATGCAGGGCTCTGGTGAAGGCATGGGCATGTGCAGCCCTTTTTTTTGGATTGTGAAATTAATTTTAAAATTCCATTTTAAAACATAAAATTTTTCATTTTAAACTTTTTTCTGATTATGAGAAAGCCCTGGCAATTAGAGAGATTGGGATATATAGAAATACTTG
This sequence comes from Lyroderma lyra, assembly GCA_004026885.1. Taxonomy (NCBI): domain Eukaryota; kingdom Metazoa; phylum Chordata; class Mammalia; order Chiroptera; family Megadermatidae; genus Lyroderma; species Lyroderma lyra. Next base: position 78,947 of record PVJL010004045.1, read on the forward strand.
AAGAAGAAAATATAATCAACTATAATCCCTCTACTCAGAGATAAAAAAACAAACATTTTTGAGGCATTTCTAAAATTCTCAGCATATGTGTGCTCGCGTGCGTGTGTGTGTGTGTATTCATATAGTATATACAGTTTTACAGTTGTTTTACTTTGCTTAATATTGTTAACATTTCCCTATGTGATTAGAACTATTTGCATATACATTTTTTAAATGGCTACCTACTATTTAACCTTAGGGCTTTTCTGTAACTCATTTAACCAGTTCCCGTCGTTGGATACTGAGGATATTTCCAGGTTTTCATTGTGATACACACACACACACCCCCCCCCACACACACACCCCTTATATATAATAGGTTTATATCTAAACTTTTGTATATATCTCTGATCATTTCCATAGAATACTTTCCTATAAGAGAAATTTGAGAGTCAAAGAGTCAAAGGAGACTTTTTGAAGTCTCCAAATCTTTATTTCTTTCTGGAAAGGTGGCACCATTTACCTGTACGTTTTACAACTGTAGTATAGAGTCAGACAGAAAAAAATTTGTAGTTTTTAAGTGATACAGGTTGGGGCTGGCTTTATTGTAGCCATTATATAAGTTTACATCTTTAAGAGGAGGTCGTGAAATCACAGAGCTAAAATCTTTAGCATGTCCGTCCTGCAGTCCAGGATGGCTTTGAACGTGGCCCAATACAAATTCTTAAATTTTATGCGATTTTTTGTGACCTTTATTTTTTAGATCATCAGCTGTCATTTATGTTATTGTATTTTATGTGTGACGCAAGACAATTTTTCTTTTATTGTAGTCCAGGGAAGCCAAAAGATTGGATACTGTTGACTAGATCTAGAAAAGATCTAGTCCTACTATGATATTTTACAGGTGAGGAAACTGATAACACTTACTTAATTGATTTACTCAAGATCTTATAGCTAGTAATTGGCTGATACAGAATTAAAGACTTTACTCTTTGTCCTGCATCTTTTCTTTTTTTATTTATTTTTTTATTTTTATTTTTTTTAATTCATTTTTATTGTTAGACTTATTGGGGTGACATCTGTTAGCAAGGATTACATAGGTTTCAGGCATACAATTCTACAGTGCATTGTCAACTTGATGTATAATAAGTTCACCACCTAATGTGACTGCATCTTTTCTTATTCATCTTGGTCCTGATGCACTAGAGATAACTGACTCCCACGACTGAATTAGAGGGGAATAGAACCTAAGGCCAAGCCTTTTTTTTTTTTTTCTCCACCACAGCATAGCCTCGGCTTGGTGTGTAGTACCATTGCTCATCATCTGGCTTCGTGTCATGCCTGTATTTTCAGCAGAATCCCTTGGCTTAACTTCGATAGGCCTGGCTTGAATTATGTGTCTATCTCTGTGGCCAAGGGGATGGAAGGCCTGAGTCACATGCCCACATTGCATGGCCCTGGTTGGGGATGAGGGTAAGTTGCCAATTTAAGCCTAATTACATGGAGTGAGAATAGGGAAGAGATGATTTAAAGAAGAAAAGAGGTGTTCTGTAGAAGAAAGAGTGCTAGGCAGACAGAAACAACAGATGTCCATGGCAGATGAAATGGAGCTGGCCAAAGGAAACATATGCCATATAGAGGAAATGCAAGCACAGAGGCCAGGGGCAGTCAAGAGCTTAGCAGATGAAGAATGAAAGATGGTCAGGGCCCTAGCCAAGTACCGAAGGAGGTGTTGGGGTGGGGAGATAAAGAATGGAGGGAAGGGAATGGGAAAGGTAGAGGGAAGCCAATTGTGCAGGACCTTATAGTTAAAGTAGGGTGCTTGGATTGTATCCTGTGAAAATGGGAAGTCATTGAAGGTTTTTAAGCAGTTCATCCTTTTGAAAAGATTATTCTCTATTCCATTCTCCACACTGCAGAAAGGACATGGGGAGATCAACAGGAGGCATTTATATGTGAGAGATAAATGTTTCTTGGGTGGGAATGATGACAGTAGTGATACAGACAAGTGGTAAGATAAATGAGCCACACTACAGATCAACAGAACCTGATGATTGACAGGGTGTAAGGAGAGGAAGAACGACAGATTTCTGGCTTCATTAGCACAATGGGTGGAGTTACCATTATTGAGATTTAGTGCTCTTGTTGGATATTTTTTTGTTTTACTCAGTTCCTTCTACCTAGTCTGGAAACTTCTTGAGAACAAGGATATCTATCATCTCCTCTTTCTTCACCGTTGATTCTAGAACAGCACTGAGACAGGCATATAAAAGGCATTTAGTTGAACATGTATCAGGTGAGCAGTTGATCCTAAACCCTGCTCACAGGGTGGGCCTTGAGAGGAGGCTTAAAGGAACAAAACCAAATCCTATTTGTTAAGATATTTTAAATTTGTTCAAAACAATATAAGTTATGTGGGAAGGAGTTACCATGAGCTACATTTTATAGAAAATGGAATCAGACTTGAGAGCTAAAGAAATCTGTCCTAAGTAATTTATTGATAGAGCTGTGAAATTTTCTTATCTGTGGTATTCTCATTAAATCATCTATTCTAGTCTTGTTCTTCAGGTAGTTTTTTTTTGCCTATGGTTAGTGTTCCTCCTTACCCCCTCCCCACATTTGGTGTTCTTCTACATATTAAAAGTAACAAAACACCGGATAAACACCTATGTCATCTTTGGGTGGTCTCTGCACTTTGATACGCTTAGATTTTTTCAATTCCCTCATGTCTTTTTTTTTTTTTTCTTTACCAAAAAGCTCATTCTATAGTGGCTGTGAAGAGGCCCAAACCAGAAGAAATCAGCCCAGAGTCCCAGCAATAGCTCCCTGAGGTTAGTAAACCTCCTGACAGGACGTGCTTCTAACTGTAAGCACAGCGCCTAGCTGGGTCTCAGGAGATGCTGTTATTCAAACTTAGCCACTGCTTTCGTTTGTTTTATTCATGGCTGCTGCTGTCTCTGGCATGCTTTTTAGTTCCTCCCAAGAGAAATTTCAAGAATACAGGAGTTGAATAGAGGTAGATGTGGGGGAAAAAAAATACCTGTAGAACCCAAGTTCCCTTTACCTGGGGTCCTCACTGTGCAGGCTGCTGTTTATGTAGAAGATGGTGACAGTCCTATGGTTTCCCTGGTCCTGGCTTGCAGTCAATATTTAGGCCAAACGCCAGGCTCCAGTCCGAAAAGTAATCACCTTCTAGGGCAAAAATGTGCCGTTGTTTTGTTATTTCTCCATTTGCTACAGATTTTTAAAACTATGATCAAGGGAATTTCAGAAACCAAAGTTATTTTCCCAGCTCTTATTTACATACTTCTGAAGGACAATTACAACTTTTACTTCTGTTCCTTAGAAATTTTATAACTACAAGGAAATAAATGGAGATTAGGTTTATAGAAATTTGTTTTCTTTTTTTAAATAATTTGCTTTGCAAAATGAGCTACAATTGCATGAGCTAAATCTAAGCCTACACACAAAATAAAAAACAAAGGTCTAGCCTTTTACTCCCTCATTCTTTCAAAAACATTTTTACATTGCCTACCATGTCTCAAGCAGTGGAGCAATAACACTGAACAAAACAAAGTCTTTAACTGCTGTCTTTGTATCCTTTACATCTAATAGTACCTACCGGGCATACAACAGGCACCTAGGAATGTTAGGTAAGTAAGTATGCACACGAAAAAGATGTATAAAAATGACCAGAAAGAGATCTGTCATTAGAAGGAGAAAACTTCTAAGGAGGAAGTTTCCCAGAACTTTGAGGTCTCTTCCATATCCCCTTGTCAGTACTTGGTTTTTGCTTTTGTTTTGTTTTTTGCTTTTTTTTTTTTTTTTTTTTTTTTACATGTGGTGATGTCATTAAATGTTCGTGTGGAAAAATTAAGTTAATAGAACTGTGTAGGGGCTTGGCATATGGGGGTTGGGTGAACATTTTTGAATTGGGTAATTAGGCACCTACAGCCATGTGGAACAGAAGCGATAATTAGACTCATTAGTTAAGCCGTTTTGTAAGTGCCATTTCTACCCAAGGGTAATGGCCTAGAAATGCCTTTCCTGATTTGTTTAATTGATGAAAGGCTTGTTTTACATTTGGGGGTTTACTTACTTTTAAAATCAGAGATTTATTTGCCTGGTTTTTATCTGTTTCAGTTTTATTTCTCTTGTTACAGAGAGACAGGCGTACCTTTTTTTGGAGTTTTGGGAAGGGGCTTTTCTGCTTTTGTTATCATCTCCTTTCCTACACTGCTTCATGGGGAGCTTTAGTAAGTCTGTGAACCACAGAGAACTGTGTTTTATTTGGTCAGTATATAAGTAGCCTTCTAATGAATGACAGGTCTCTTTCTGGTCATTTTTATACATCTAACTTTTTCGTGTGTATACTTACTTATCTAACTTTCCTAGGTGCCTGTTGTGTGCCCAGTACTATTAGATGTAAAGGATACAAAGACAGCTAGCAGTTAGTTTTGTTCAGTGTTATTGCTCCACTGCGTGAGGCATTGTAGGCATTGTAAATCTTTTTTGAAAGAATGAGAGAGTTAAAGGCTAGACCTTTGTTTTTTATTTTGTGTGTAGGCTTAGATTTAGCTCATGCAATTGTAGCTCATTTTGCAAAACAGATTATTTAAAAAAAGAAAACAAATTTCTATAAACCTAATCTCCATTTATTTCCTTGTAGTTTTAAAATTTAAGCTAAATCACTTAAAAGAATTTGCTTCAAAAAATAACTAATAGCAGGAATGCTGTGGATCTTGTAAGAATATAAATATAAAGGGAAAAGTTTTTGCTAGATTTAAATGTGGTGCTAGGTACTATTTACCAAGAACTTTTACCCTGCTGTGTTGTTTGATCCTGTGCCATCAACTCTGAGATAGGCAGAGCAAGCATTATTATCCTTGTGATAGCACCTTTATACTGGGCACATTGTGTAGGGTTCAGAAAAGTTAGCTGATTTTCCTCAGTGTTCATAGCTAGTATGTAACAGACAGGACAATACTTCATCTTCTCACTCCAGGCTCATTTTAGTCTTCCCTTAATGGGGAATACTCTCTTCTGTACCCAGCTCACAAATGGCTCAATTAGGCCTAATGGGTTTAAACTTTAAAGAATCTTTTAGGAGCACTCAGTGAAAGTGAAGTGTCTCTCAGAAACAACATACATATTAGTAATACATATACTAATCAGATAAACAAAATATAGCACTATTAAAAATGCTTGTCAGACTTTTTTTAATCATTGAATATTTTGTGCTGATTTTACCATTTTTGTACTGATTTTACTTTTATCAGCTAAGAGCTGATGGCCTCAATGAAAATGTGTAGTGAGGTAAAGAGCTAGGCAGACCTTTCTGGACCCTTTGACCTCTGAGTGTATTTTATAGTATATAATGGGGTAATAATACCAACCTCACACAAGTGTTTTGAGGATTAAATGAGGTAATTCCTCTAAGCATAGAGTTACTCATATGAGGTACTCAATATTTGATAGCAAAAACAAACTAAAACAAAGACAAGTAAAAACCTACACACCAAAGGGGAAAATAAAACTATTTTCAGGTACCTGTGTATATTTTATAACTCAATTTCTAATCACAATAATTTTTATTTATTAATGCAATTTCTCCAAGGACCTCTACTATTATCCTAATTTGAATTATTCTATGTATGTGAAAGGATCAAAATCATTTTCTTTTTAAAATAAAAACTCCCCAATTTGGTCTGACTTCACAGTCTGAGTTAAAGAGCCTTTATTACATCATTACCAGTTGAGTCATTTAAAGACCTATTGCTGTGGTATTCTATAGATTTGAGACACAACTGGAATCTTAGTCTTTAAATAGAACTTTGGGTAATGAAATGAGGTAGATTATTAACAGCAAAACTTGGTAAAATATGATTATAACAGTTATTAGTTCACAGTCACAGGATTTCCATTAAAGTTGAACTAATTAAGAACAATTTAATTAGCTTACGGGAAAAAAATAGAAAATGTTAAAGAGTGAATTGCTCCTTGAAATCAGGAAAAGAGAATTAGAATTGATTCTGAGACTTTTTCATGCTACTGAAATACATTATCTTAATACTTTAATATTTAGAGAGAAAAGAACTCCAAAACAACTGTTTAAATTTTTTGCCTGTCTTATTGGATAATAATGAATAATGAATTTTATTATTTAGATAATATTTTTGGATAATGCAGAAGTTTAAAAACTCAACATTTTGATCACTACAATTAAGGAATTATAATAAAATTCAGTAAGACTACAAAATTCACAAATGTCATAAAAAAAACTAACTTTTTCTTTCAAATGCTCAAATGGTTGCTTTAGATCATTTTTTTGATGGAATTCTTTAAAAAGACATTATTTCTCCCTTGTCTGTATTTTTAATTCATGTACTTAATGCCGCTTAACTTTTTTTGGTGATTCATGTTGCTTGTTTTCCAATATTGGAATACAGTGATGCTGTCCTCATGGGCTTTATAAATCTGTACCTAATCATGTAAAGGCATTATGATAAATTATTTAATGTATGAATACTAACCATGTTTTAAATAAGGGTCTAATAACAGTTTTAGTTAAATTATACTATTTAACAACTGGACATTTAGCCTCTATTGTAAACATATGTACAGAATGTTAACCAGAAGTGTTCTAGGTACTTTTCAAGCATTAGCTCATTTATTCCTTATAACAACCCAGTGAGGTGGTTTATGGTTATTCACATTTTCCAGAGTCCCAGGGAAGTTAAGTACCTTGTTCAAGGTCATTCACTACTTAGTAGTACAATCTAGATTGGAATACTTTCAGTTTGGAACCATAGCCTCCATTCTTAATCACCATGGTAGGCTTTTTGTTCTTTGATGAATAGACTTTGTTTTTCATTCTGGGTCATCTGTGGCCTGTTTTGCTTCCTTTCTGATTTTTTTATGTTTTGAAACTCTTATGTTCTCTCATTTGTTCACTCAGCAGATAGTTATTGAGCACCTGATCAGGGCTTAGCAGTCATCCAGGTAGGCCTTTATCTGTTGGAGTTTAGTGTCTAATTGTCCTTGACTGTTGGAGCTTCATGTCTAGGAGGGAAGACAGATTTAGCCGAGTGAAACTTATTCTGGGGATCAGAAGTCCCTGAGAAACTAGGACCTTAGAGGTGAGCAGGGTTAAGCCAAATTGGGAAGGATGTGTGAGCAGAAGAAGAGCAACATTCTAGTGAGGGAGCAGCCAGAGATGAGAGGCTGCCTGAGGAGTTTAGGAAACTGCAAATAAATCCATTGTGGCTGAAGCTTAGTGTTTTGAATTGGGAATGGGAGTGGTGGCGGTGTAAATAGTGTTAAAGTGTTCTCAGATCAGACAGAAGAATAATTGATTAAGGTTATACTTTATTGTAATTTTTAGGGTAATAAAAGCATAGTGTATAGGTTCCAGACTTGAAGGGGGCATGGGATAATAAATCAATTCAATAGGAAGCAGGAAAGAACATTAAAATAAAATAGATGAGACAGATAGGAAAAACGTAAAGGTAGATGTAAATCCAAATGTATTCATAATTACATTAAATGTGCATGGACTAAATATCATTTAAAAAAGAAAGATCATCAGACACTTAAGAACCAGCCGGCCAGATAAGACCCTGCTTTTACTTGACGGAGAGTGTATCACCATACAGGAAAGGACAGGTGAAGACCATGAGATAATATATCCCCATCTCCTCTGTACCTGGAAGCCACCTCCTTCTTGCTAAGGGCACTGGACTTCCCACCATGTGCATGGAGGTCATACTGGCAGAGGGCATGTTAGCTGTGGCTGGGTTACACAGGACTGACTGCCTACCAGGTTGAGACCTTTATGCCAGCAGAAGAGCCTTACTCATGTCCCTGGTGACTTACACAGTGTTTAGTTTACATAAATACCTAGTGTTTATCATGTATATACATTTGATTTCCACATGAGATTGTAAGCTCTCTACATGCAGGGCACCTGTTATACTTTTGACTTTTCCATAATATCTGCTAAAACATGTGTAAGTATATCAGAAATATTTCTTGTTTAATTCATTCAAGATTAAATATGACTTCTGCATAAGGATACTATTCTATCTCTCTGTGCTTTGGAGGTTTGTTTCCACTGTAGAAAAGAACAAAACTACTACTTTATATAGTAAAGGACCTAAGGATGTACTTTTTCATAAGTACATTTTATAGATAGATTAATTTTTTGTACTTTGAAAAGCATGATTTATTTAATATCAAAACATGTTTTTACTCATATAAAAATCTGTGATAAAATATTAGTGGTAAAATAATAAAAAATATTTTTCTTGGAAGGAATATTGTGCAGACACACCAAAATAGCAATTTCTTTTTTTTGTAGTGAAAGATATTATTGCTTCTATTAGTCCAAATGCCTGAAGTTCTCTTGTTGAGTAAGAATGTGGTGCCTAATCAGATCAAATTCAGTTGATACACTGCTTACCGACAACATCCTTTATTTAGCTGTCGTGGAATCACAGAAATCTCTTCTTACCCTTTCTTCTAGATGAGAAAATAGGCACACAGTGGTGAAGGGACTGGACTGAGGTGATAAGTTAACTCTAAGGAACTAAGCATTTGGACTTCCTGTCTGGCTTTCTTGCTTTCAGACTGAACTGCTTTGCTGCTTTCTAGAAGTTCTGCTGTGGTTGTGGCTTCATTCATGCCAGCCTTAGTGTAGAGATAAAAGGGGTGGAGGGAAGGGAGAGAAGGGAGGGAGAGAGAGAGAGAGGGAGAGAGGGAGGCAAACACGCAACCCCCCTCCCCCCCGCATGTGCTGTGATTGTGAGAAGGAGACAGAGATGATGAAGAAAAAGTATGAAAATATGCCTACTTTGCTCCTTTTCAGAAGTGGTACCAGTAAAGGAATGATCTGAAGCATTGTCTAGTGCCTACATGAAGCGAGGGGAGATCTAGGAATATCTTATTACCTACCTGCAGTATAAAGCGCATTTTGAACTTAATTTGTCTGTAGGCTTGGCTGTAGTTCAGTTCAACCATAGAGCTAGCTGTCTCAGGTCATGTAGAGATGTTAAGGAGAGAAGAGGCAAACTGAAATTTGGATGGCTGATAATTTGTCAGTTTTCAGATTTTTCAAATCTTAGCAAAAGAATATAACCTCACATTTTACTTTTTACTTTCAAATCTGAGCAAAATCCTATGATTCTCCTTGTTTAGTCAGGATTTGACTTTTTAAAGAGAAGTCACAATGTGAACTTGTTTTCAATAGGTATGTTGAATACTTCAGTTATCCTTTCCTAGTTCACTCGGGATTTACTGTGGATTTGCTGCTGTGACACAGGTGTTGAAAACTGGTGTGTGGGTGTGTGGTGCTGCTTTTAAAAAAAAAACGTTGCCCACAGTGCTCTCTGGACTTTCATCAAGCCTGTGGCATTTGCCTGGAGCCAGATTCAGGTTCTTAAAATCCAGCATACCTCCCTGAAGTCAGGTGGGAGCCTGGCCCAGTAGAGGATGGTAGGCTCAGCTAATGATTATGAGTTGTTTACTTTGCTGTGATTGTGCTATCTCAGGAAAACATGTACTGTTCATTGTTTTTACTCTGAAATCTATCTCTTGTCACATCATTGGAAGTCTTTTAGTTTAACCGCTTCATTTGTACTTTCCAAGTTGGAAATAAATTCTGACAAGTAAAATTCTCTTATTACATGGAAGTTTATTTTGGGAAAATCAGAAAATAGGGAAAGCAAAAAGAAGAAAATAGAAATAATCTACCTCTTAAAGAAACCACTGGAAACATTTTATGCACATTTATTTGCGTAGTATTCAATGTATTTTAATAAAAATGTACATACTGTTTTGTGCTAGCATCTCATTTAACAGTGTTCTATACATTTTTTATGTTAATAAATATAATTTTGTATTTTCAATTAGACCTCTGTTTATGTTTCAAAATACAGCTAAGTACAAAGACAAAAAGGCCTATAATCTCACAACCCATGCTGACATATTTAGATGTCATATTAAAATAGCTAACAGTAACTGGTTGCTTACTATATGCCAGGGGCTGTTTTATCTGTTAGTTTCTTTAATACAAAAGCTGTGAGGATTAGGTACTATTATTAATCCTGTTTTACAGATAAGTTTTCAAGTACCTTCTCATAGAGACAATAAGTCATGGAGCCCAGGTGAGGATCCGGGCAGTCTGGGTGCAGAGCCCATTTCTGAGCCATCTGAATACTGTGTTGAAAACAAACACAAAAATGCTTTTATGTCATTTTTAGCATCCATTCATCTACCATCCATCCATCTCTGTTTATACAAAACAGATCATACATGTTTTTAGACAGCTTTAAAAAAAAATAAACTTGGAGGTTTTTCTCAGCATGTACAGAGCTTTCTCATTCCCTATTTACAGCTACGGAGACATCCTTTTTGTATCTTGGTTTAGTTACCTAGTTCACTAAGGTGCACAATTTGGTTGTTTATAGATATGGAATTATAAGCAATGAAGCAATAATATTCTCATACTAATAAAAATATTTCTTAAGTGATAAAATCAGGTACTATATGTACATGTTCATGGAGTAGTACCTGCTACATAGTAAGATAGTTATTGCTATTACTGTTAATACAATGTGCCTGCCACACTGCTAAAACTTTATTTAATCTTGAAAATATCCCTGTGAAGTAGATAATGTTATCCCTGTTAAAGATACTGGAACTGTTTAAGGCCAGGGAACGAGTATTTATTAACTTACAATGATAAGTCAACCTTCATAACTGTTATTTCTTTAATTTTTACACTTTAATCTTACAGATAAAGAAGAAGAGGCTTAGGTAGGCCAAGTAAGTATCCAAGGCCCCACAGTTGTAAATGGCAGCAATGGGACGTAAATGCTGTTGTGTGTGACCTTACAGCACATGTTTCTTCTACTCCACAGTGTAGCCATCCCCTCCTGGGCCATACCTTAAGAAGACATATTTACATTAGGTGGTAAGTTAGCTGGTTGAACTCTAGGGTACATTTTAACCAAAAACATGAAACTTTCAGAAAATACCTATTTAGAAATATTCTAATGTGGTATAGAGTTCTTCAGAAACTTGGTGTCCTTTTATTTTTATTTTTGTGTTAACTATTTGGACCCTCATGTATTAGGGACATAGAAAATGGGTAGGGATTAGGCACTCCCAGGGAGTGAAACCTGTGGTCTCCTTTCTTCCTCCCACTACTAGCGCATATTCTGGTGTTAGATTGCTGCTTTCTCTGTTTCCCAGTGCCATGGCAGCAGTACATGGCTACGGCTTTTCTTCTGGTCAAGGAAAAGGACTTCCTACTTTTCTTTCTCTTTGAACTGCTGTTTACAATTAGCATTGTGGTCCACCCTTTCCTCCAGTGAAAAGCAAGGAAGTGTGGAGCTGTACTCATGATTACAGGACCTGCTGGATGCAATAGCTGGCGGACCTGCTGTGCCCCTTTGCAGCTGTTTAAATGCAAGCCTCCTCTGACCACCTGAAGTAGCACCCATTGCGTCCTCTGCCTCTGCTCCTATGTCCCTTTTCTTTATGTGCTTTTTTTATTAACTCGACATGCTGTATATTAGAAGTTTGTTTGTTCAGTCTCCTCCCACCAGAAAGTAGGGTCTATGTGAGTAGGATTTTCTTTTGTTTGCTGCTCTGCATGTTCCCTGGGACTAGCACATAGCAGGAGCTCCATAAGTCCTTGTCAAATGGGCCACAGAACTTGGTGGTGACAAGCCTGATTTTGTTTCCTAGGATTTGCTCTCCTGGATCTCTGCCCCTTGAAGGCAGGTTGGGATTATATTTGCCCCTCCCTGTGAAATTTGATAAACTGCAGGAGATTTTGAAGTTCGTTAGGTTGCAGAGCTTGAGTCCAGTGAGAGCCCAATAGGAGTGTAGTGTAGTGGACATAAAAGATTTGCAGTGGAATAGCTCAGGCTTTGGTTTGAATTCTGACCCTGGATGTAAATCCTTAGTCACTGTGTGAATTTGAGGAAGGCTTTCTCAGCCCCTTGTCTCATTCGTAAGATGTTCATGCCCGCTTCCTTGGTGTGCAGTGAATATGTGTGTCAGACATTGCATGGAAACAGCGGGGATACAGGAAGAAAAAAGAAACCACGGCAGTAATATGTTGTTAGTGTTTTAGAAAATTCTGTCATTTTCTATTGTCAAATGGAGTTATTTCCTCAATTGTATTGTACTTACTGTCTTTCACTAATTTCGGGAGGCTGTTCAATGTGCGGGTTAAAAGCTGGTGGGTGACTTTAGAGTCTGATGGCTTGGGATCCAGTCCTCCTCCTGCCATTTACCAGCACTTTGACACTGGGCAAGAGTGAACCTTAATTTATAAATACCAACAAATGGCTGTAATTCATAGTATTTACCTTAGAGTGGATGTAAGGATTCAGTGAGATAGTGCTTAGCCCAAAGTTGGGTCCATAGGAAGCACCAATACTTATATCCTCTAGTTTAATAATAGTTATAATAGCTAGTAGAGTTGAAAGGAGCTTAGTCTTTAGTGTAACTCTAGTACTCTTACTCTGTTTCTAATTCTGCCTTATAGAGTAATAAAGAATAAATCACTATCCTTTTCAGTCATAATCTTTCATATACTTAATTTTGGATTCTGTTATGGACTGAATTATGTCCCCACCAAATGTATATGTTGAAGCCCTACCACCAGTGTGACTATATTTGGGGATAGAGCCTTTAGGGAGTAATTAAGATTAAATGAGGTCATAAGGGTGGAACCCTAATCCTATAAGAGTGCTGTTTTTTCTTCTAAGATGTTTATTAAAATATTAGTTTCAGTGTACATCATAGTTATTCAACATTTTGTACATAATTTGTATAAAGTGATCACCCTGCTCCAGCAACCTTTTGACACTGTACTATCCTATCACAATATCATTGACTATATTCCCTGTGCTGTACATTATATCCACATGACTTAACTGTATTATACCTGGAAATTTGAACTTCTTATTCCCTTTCACCTTTTTTTCCCCTTTTTAACTTCAATTAGTTGATATTCAATATTATTTTACTTCTTAAATTATATAAATGTCTAACACTATGCTGTATACCTGAAATCAATATAAAATAAGATTGGTGTCCTTAAAAGAAGAGGAAGAGACACCAGGGATTTATTTTTCTCTGCGAGGGCACAGAGGAAAGGCCACATGAGGACATAGCAAGAAGGCTGCTATCTGCAAGCCAGAAAGAGAGGCTTCACCAGGAACCAACTCTGATGGCACCTTGATCTTTGACTTCCAGCCTCCAGAACTTTCTCACAGTTCTGGAGGCTGTTTTTGAAGCCACCCAGTCTGTGGGATCTTGTTATAGCAGCCTGAGCAGATTTACATAGACCCTTTTTCTTTTCTCATGTGGTCATCCTCTCTCAAGATAGTTTTCAGATGCCTTGCCATCCTGCTCACCACTGTCAAGATATTTTCAAGTGTGTCAGTGTCCTTTTTAAATTGGGAAACACCGAGATGAACTCAGGACTCCTGAGTGGTCTGAGCAGTTTGGGTACTGGACACTACCCTTCTAATGAAATCTAAGATGTGTTCATCTCCTGAACAAACTCCGAAGACTCATGTCTACTCTATCCTATAGTTGGTCTATTATTTTAGTTCAAGTTCAAATTTTATATTGTTAATTTCAGCATTGTTTTGTTTTGTTTTTTTTTCAGACCAAAGAAATCATTTTTAGGACCCTAGTTGGACAGGACTTAAGAAATTTGGACCACCAGCTCACTTAATGAGAGCAGTATTTGGGTTGCCATAACAAATTACCACGGACTGGGTGGCTTAAACAATGAGGGAGACCCCAAAACACCCAGAATTGATTTCTAAAAATTTGTGTATTTATCTCTAAAAAATTGTGTATTTATTATTATAGTAACCTTCAAAGTACTCTCTGATTGGTGCAATACACCCATCGAGATGCTTTTTCCACTGCTCAGAACAGTTTTTGAACTCTTTGATTTTGGTGCCTTTTCGTGCTTCTGTCATTTTATGTTTCACTTCTTCCACATTAGCAAAATGTTTCCCTTCAAGGACTTTTTTCATCTGGGGAAACAAAAAAAAAAAAGTTGCTTGGGAAGAGATGGGGTAAATAGGGAGGGTGGGGCATGGGGATCATACCATTTTTTGGTCAAAAATTGCTAAACACTCAGAGTGGTATAGGCAAGTGTGTTGTCATACTGCACATTATTTTTATAAATCAGCCATCATGAAATGGGTAAATGGGTTGAGTCTCCCAAAAAAATTCACTGAAGACAAACACAGCCTCTCCCAACAACGCCAGCTGGTGCTCTGATGCAGATGGGTTTCTAGAACACTCAATGTAGCATGGAATCCTGTATTATTATACAAGGCGCCGGCCCTCCAGAAGATAAATCCTTTTTTTTGGTGGGGATCCCCCTCATACATATTTATTTCTCACCATTCTGGAGGTTGGAAGTCCAAGATCAGAATGCTGGCATGGTTCGATTCTAGTGAGGGTCCTCTTCCTATTTTAACTAAGGGCTGTCGTCCTCTTGTGTTTTCTTCACATGATGGGAAGGGAGCTGGCCAGCTATTGGCCTCCTCTTACAAGGGAACTAATCCTATCATGAGGGCTCTATCCTCATGACCTAATTTTCACCCAAAGGCCCCTCCTCACACTGTCACACTGGGACTAGGGTTTCAACACATGAAGTTTGGCAGGACACAGACACCTTGCATTGTGTTCCTAGTAGTGGCTGCACTTTAGTGGTGGGAGCTTGCTATTTTGCTGTGGAACTTACTCGTTGTTGGATTCCTTCGAGAGTTCAGAGGTATTATGTATGTTGAATCAAAATCTGACTCTGAAGCTTTTATCTTTGATCATACTTGTGTTCTCTGGAGGAGCAGAAAACGTCTGCCTGCCTGTACTTGACAGTTTCTCATAGACTGCCGTCACCTCTCCTGTTATTTGCTCCAAATGCTTTAACATTATTTTACTTAGGATCATTGGGGAAAATCAATTCCATTTGGCTTTCACAAGCCAAAGTTAAATAGAGAAAGGATTCTATAAATACATAAATAAAGGAGGAGCCTAATGGACAGAGGGATACTATATGTGGTTTGTTTTAATGAGTAGCTTCCATCAGATCATTCTCTTACGAACATAGATTGAGGAAATAGCCTATTTATGCCTTATTATTTGAATCAGTAAGATTCATACCTTCTCTGTTTAGTGTGATAAGCATTAAATCTTTATGAATTTGTCATAGTATTTTAGAACTGGTAGGTACCCTACAGTTCATTTCTTCTAGACCCTTCTGTGGCAGACATTCATCTTGTTTTCTTTATGTGCTTGGTTCCCTTCTTTTTTTGTGAAAATCAAAAGCAGATGGGGAACTGGGCTCAACCTCCCTGTTCTGAAGCCTGAGAGAGGAAGACCTTCCCTGGAATGCCTCTGGCCATTAGATAGGTCGCGTCATCTTTGGCTTTGAGTTCTCAGCAGAACCATCTGAGCTCCTCCTGCCTGTGAATACTGTTGGTGATAGCCAGGCCTGTTGATGGGCCCTTTTCCTGCTGACAATGTCTAGGGTCCATAGTCCAGGAGAACAGCACAGATTCTCCACTGTGGGGAAGCAGTATCTCCAGGAGGATAGGCTGTTCTAGGGTAGGACCTTGACTATGTTTTGTCCCACTTGGTCTCAGCCTCAGCCTGAGTCTATAGCCCTCTTGCAGATAATGAACTACCCAAAACCTTGCCAATAAACAAAAACTTTCTGCTAACCTAACCTGAGTCACTTCTTGTTTTTAACCAGGAACTAGACAGCTATATCCTTAATTGACTGTTTTCAAGTCATGGTGTGGGGTTCTGGTGTTTAATCATCCTTGCTTAAAGTACTTCTGAGATTTGCATGTACCGTTAAGGAATACAATTCCTAGGGTAGATAATGACTATTTATGCGGCAGTTAGGAGTTATTTCTTCTCATCCTTAACTAATTAGTTTTCAGAGTACTCTTCTAGGAAAGATTTAATTTTTTGACCTTTCAAAGCAGGTATTGTTAAAAAAGGAGGTCAGGCAAGGAATATGCCAGGATGCCAGAATTTAGAATGTGAGAAGTGTTATAAAAAGGAAAAACTGTGTCTGATTGGCTGGTAGAAAAGTTATAATTTAATTAGAAACACTGAAGTTTTTAATGAAGCTCTGTGGAAGAGTTGTAATCTCAAGGATAAGAAAATGAGGGAAGTTAGTTTATCAGTGATAGAGTATTTTGGGGTAAATGGATAAATGAGCTGGCTTTTCTTTCCTTTCTTTTTCTTTTTACCTAGCATGTATTTCTCATTTCAAAAAACTAGTTAAGAAATAATTAATGTTATCATGCATGTACATGTACATATATTACTAATATTAACAGAAATGCACTTTTTAAAATCTTAAAGTTTTATGTTATTTGGATAAATAAAATTTCCTGTTGGCCATTCATTTGGAGACTATGTGTCCACAGGTTCATACTTCTCATGACTAGAATTTTCAGATTTTTAAAGATTCTTAGGGTTGCTTTAAATTTTGCCACAACTTTTTAAGCTTGCTCTGTAAGCCAGCTAATAGCAAATGCAGAACAGTTTTTCTTTAGTGAGGCCTAAGGTGTGATCTGAAGAAACCTCCTATCTTATAGGATGTGAAAACTGGTTTTAGAGATTGTTGCAGAATAGGAAGTCTAAGTAATTTGCTCACGGTTGCTTGAAATAACACATCTGGTTTCCTGGAGTGACTTTCTAAATGAAAACAATTCATTTAGACATACAAGTTTTGTTTTTACAAATGAAGTTTAATGTACTTGATGATCTGCTTGTTGAATCTTCCTCAGTGTCTGACTGAATATCATAATTAGTCAGAATTGGACTTGGGAGCAATTTTTCTGAGTTGGGAAATCTCAATTATTGGGTGGAAATGGAAGGTGATCTTTACTGAGGGCAGTGGCTGCCCGGAGGTAGCATACAGAGTTCTGTGTGCATGCATCAGTGCTTTTACCTCCTGAGGAAAGGGTAGTTCAGTTTTTTTAAAATGGGCTTGAGACCCTAAAACAATTGAGAACCAAGAAGAATGTCCTTCTGGCAATTTCAGGAATGTTGATATGCATTTCTGCACCCTAGTTCTTTCATAAATTTAGAGCTGCCCTAGGGTGTGGAAATGAATGTCTACCATGGTCACCGTTGCTCAGTTAGCCCCCACTGGGGTACCGGTTTAGTTTCAGTGGTTTAGACTGAGATCCTGTACTAGCCTCTTGGTGAACTTTGTGAATGTTGGAAGCAGTTCCCCTCATAGCTTCTGGGAATATTTGGAGGAGTCCTCGATACCTAATCATAATTTTATGCTTTTGGAAGTAAGTAAGTATTGGGAGAAGCCCGTGTTTGACCAGTTAGTTGATGTTCCTGATAACTTGCATGTTACTTTTATGTCACATCATCTGTGGTTACTAACGTGATCATAGAACTATTTTGGCAGTGAGTGGATATTTTTAGTGAGTGTATAGGCATCACTTCTACCATGTGGTCATTTGCCATTCCTTTATTTTTTAATTTTTCTGTTGAAATTGTAAAGGGAACATTGTCCTGAGAGTCAGTCGTGGACTAGCTCATAGAGGATTTCAGGGTGAACCTCGTATGTGTTAGGCACTCTGAAAATAGTTAAATGAACAATTAAGTAGCTTTTGATGTTGTCTACGTTCATGTGGATACAACATTTTACCACTGATAATCTTAAGATACTTTTAGGAAGATCTGAAATAGAATCCCACTCTGATAAGTTTTAGAACCTATGTAGAAAAAAAAAAAGCCAAGGGAAAGTCTTTATGGAAAGATGTATTCCCATCTGACTGGAATGGTTTGGGCCAAGCAAGTAAGTAGGTTGGAATAGTTTTTTTCTCTTAAGTCTCTTAGTTCTGCTTTTCAGAGCTTCTCAAACATTTCACCTAGACTGCCTCTAAAAGCAGAATACATGTAACATCCCTTCTACCTCTTCCCATTCCTGCTTGAGAACATTTTCGGAAGCAATGTGCTGCAAGGGCTGCCTTTCTTTTATTATTCATATAACAATTCATCCCAATTTTGCATTCCCTTTCAAAAATATTTTTATTTTAATATAAAAATCAGGTTTTAAATGACCATCTATTTAAACTGAGCTCTCAAAAACATGCCTGTTAGTTCTGAGACTTGGTGTACCCCTTGGCATTCTGTTGAGTAATCCTGAGGACTTGAGGATACCCCTGTTTGAGAAGCACAGTTGTAGGGTGTAACGGGAAGCTAAGAGTTCGGGCGAAGTATCCATTTTTAAAAACTAGTTTGTTTGACTGTCTAGTAGAGATTGTTAAAAACTTTGTGAGAATTGGAATGGCAATCCATTTGAAAAGTATGTAGTATACAACCGCTTAATTAAATACATCTTATCTCAGTGAGGAGTGTTTCTTTAAAATAGCCCAGAGTATTATTCTACTGTTTACTCAGTCACATCAACTGTTTCCCTGACTGTGGGACGGTCTGCCAGCTGTAATCCTGGGAAAAGTTGTGCAGCACTTTTTTTTTTCCCATTTTAAAAAGTGAGATTAAAATACTTGCTGCCTATTCCCCTCATCAGGTGTTATAAGGATTAATGAGATCATGCTAATATTATGCCTTAAACTCACTGGAGGAAATGGGTATGGAAAACACCAAGTGTCATGTTACAGGATTTTGACCCAAAGCTTGACTTCTACTCTGCTATGAAGCTTCCATTTATTTTGTTCACATGTTACTTTAAGCAATAAAGTGCTGTATTTAGCTTGGGGCTCATTGAGTAGGTGTTATGATATCTATATGTCAGAATGAAGAGTAGATTTGTTGGCTTCACATGTTTTAACTTGCCATCCATCTCAAGAATCCTGCAAACTTGACCACTGCCTCTTGTATTGTACGCTTCTGTAGATCTCTGCATGCATTTTGCAGCTCTGAGTCTGTGTGGCTCAGCTTCTTCAGTGAACTCTAAAATGTAAATTTTTTTTTTAGAGCATTGTACCCTACTTGAGTAATATATTGTCATTGTCATTTGGATGTACATTTTCACGAAGGGATATGATGCATGCTGTCACTGCCAAAGAGGCTGTGACAGGATAAGAGAGAACAGAGCTTGGCCAGTACAGCCTGTGGTCCTTTTGGGAACGGCCTGGTAGGGATGCTGGTTCCTGAAGAGCATGTAACGTACTGTCTATAGGTAGATCCTACCCCCCCCCCCCACACACACACACGGTTGGAGAAACTTCCCTTGGGCTTTGTCAAGATGTTCTCATACATCTTTAGGAAGCCATAACTTGACTTGTATAATCGAATTTAAAACTCAGATGCCAGTGTTCAGACCAGTGACCAATGAATGAAGCTGCTGTTAATAGAAAACAGCAAAGTTTAAAATAATGTTGATACTCAAGATGGTAGATTTGGGGGAGGTGGATATGAGATGGGAGAAATATAGTTTTAAACTTTTAAAATTCCACTGAAGTATAATGCTTGCTTGTTAATGGATTCTAAGCAATGAGTTAGGCACATTTAAAAATAGCTTTTTAACATGAATGAACCTTTTTATGATTTGAGCTTCAATGAAGAATAAGTTGGTCATGCAAATTGTTTTTTTTTAGAGGTCTGTTTTATACAGTTTAGGGCTGGGTTAAAAAAAAATTTAGGGCTGTAAAATAAAGTTTGACCTAAAAGCAACATTAAATATAGTAATAGTTCTGTAAAATAGCCCAGTGAAGAAATTGTGTGACTTTGTATATAATGTTATGTTTTCTTTGAATTTCAAAATATGCAAAAGGGATGGTTTAGATGTGAAATGGAGATCACTGGTGCTGAGTGAGCTGTGGATATTTGTGACACTGGAGTCTGTTGTGCTTCTCTGAGGGAAAAGCAGCCAGTTCTGAGTCTCTGGACACTACTTTAGCTGCTTTGGAGATCAAGGGAGAACTTGCCACAGAGAAGTTAGAGTAGTTGATTGCTCACGAGGTAACACTGAAAGGAGAAAATCACTGCTTGTTCTGAGTTAGTTCTGAGACAACCCAGTCCTTGAAGTAAAAGATAAAGTGCTTCAGGTTTTAAGGGGTAAAGCATTAGTTTTGTGCAGTATACCAAGTGTTATCAATTCAAATTAGAAAATAATATTTCTTAGAACTTATTTTAACTGAGCTATTTTGCCTGTCAATACAGGCAAGTACGGGAAGAAACTATATGTGTGCTGTCCTCTTAATGAGGTATTATGTTTTTCATAGAAAATGATGCAATCCATAAATTAATTCCATGTTTTTAGTAACTTTTTTTTTACCTCTCTACATGAAGAAGGCCTACTTATTGGGACTAAACTATCTAGAGCAGGTACTGGCTGGCTTTCATAGAGAGGTAATAAGCAAAATGTGTGGAATACCTAGAACTTTGAATGGACCCATGTGATGGGGCTAGCTTGATACTTTCTGCTCTTTCTGGTGACACATTTGCTTCATATTGCAATAATGTGGCCTCTTTATTTTAGCTATAAGCAAAGACTTAGAATATTGCAGTTTCATTAAATTTGGAATGGTATTAATAAATTGTTTATACTTGAAACATCATTATTGTTCATTCATTTTCCCTCACCCTTTATTCTTAATTGCCCCCAGCTGTGTTATGTAAGAGAAATTTCCAGGCCTGATAAATGTAAGAAACTAATCTGTTCTGATCTTTAAACATTTTGATAGTTTTTGTTTGCCCTTCTGAGTAATTTTGAAAAAGGGTAATTGAATTTGTTTTGTTGATGCTTTGCATTTTAGTTGTTGTAGGTCAGGGGTGTATGTGTGTGTGTATGTGTGTATAAAACTTAAGTTTCATAAACTGGGAATAAATAGCACACAGAAATCTTAAATAACTTGGTATGTGCATGAGGAAAGTTTTAAAGGAAATTTTTAGCTTTAGAAGCAGAAAATAAAGGGATCAAGTTCTTTGTGGTTTGTAATATATGGGAAGATATATGATATTTAAGCAGGAGTCTTGCAAATATCATGGCAAGTCTTGGTTCCACTGGTTGCCTGATGTGACTTTTAAGCTTTCTGTGTCGTCTTGTCATCCAGATAGGAGTGATAATAGAACCTAGATCTCAAGTTCTTGAAAGGATAAGGTGATCAGGTACATAAATTTCCTAACTTAGCACAGTGTCTGGCTTAAAGTTTGTAATGATACATAATTTTTTCCCCTCTTTTACGTAAAATTAAAAAACATAAAACAAAAACATAAGACCTGTTTAGGCTAGTTATTTATTCAGCAGTTGAACATACAGCAGACTCTTCTGATAACCAGCACCCATGGGGATTGGTAGATGCCTGCTAAATGTAACTAGACTCTCTGTTAACTGGAACTTAAGCAACCAGCACTCAAACAACCAGCAGACCTGAAGCAACCGTCCAAAAAATTTCACCAGCTTAAGTGCGGTGGTTGCTTGAGTTCCAGTTAGCAGAGAGCCTGCTGTATTTGAACTTGAGGGTGCTGTGGAACAATTCAGCATTAGCAGGATTATCACACCGGCATAACTCTTAAGTCCCATCTCGACCTAAGGTGGATCTTCCTACCCAGTCAAAAAAGCATCTCACTAGAGATGCATTAATAATATGGTTTGTTATTTTATTTATTTATTTTTTTGCAAAACAACATTATCCTTGTCACACTCCCCTCCAAAATTACTTTTATTGTGTGTCTGTATTGTCTGTCATATATTCCAAACTTTAAAATAAACCAGAGACTTCTAAGTCTTTTAATGTTGGAGAAATTTTTAAAGGGAATTCCTGATAGGCATGACATGGTTTTAAGAATCATAGTTGACTGATCTTCATTTTGAGACTAAAATCAAATTTCTGCAAAACGAAAGCATTGTAGATTTTACATAGTTTCATTCGGAAAGTAGGTGATGTCTGTTATGGGCTTGAAGGAGTGAGCTTTGGGCAGAAAGCACATACACTGTTGACCAGGACTTAGAAATATTTTTGTTAGACAGCTATCTCATTTATCATGGTGTTTGACTCAGGACAAATAAAATACCTGTATGATAATTTTAAAGACCTCTTTAGAGAAATATTTATATCTTCAAATAACTTGTATATATATTTAATTTTTATGGTTCTTCTTTTGTTGTTGACTTTGTTTTCTTTTGTCTTTAGATAGCTTAAATTGTAACCTTCTCTATCTTAGGTGTTGCTGTCCATTGTGTTGACAACTGTGTAGACTCCTAAGTGTACTGAGTTAACTAATTAAAAAAGATAATATTATTTCTACCACTGCTTCATTAAGAATGCTTATGCTTAGGGGGAGTTCCCTGATGGTGTAGTGGCTTAAGGCTTCAGCGCTGGCGCTGTCTAGTGCTGCGGCCTGGGTTCGATTCCCAGCCAGGGAACTACCCACATACCAAAAAGCAAAAAAAAAAAAAAAAAAAGAATGGTTATGCTTAGAGTTTCTCCTTTATATTTAGCTAAAATTTCTCTGTTGCTGAATTTCTTCATTTTTCATAATATTAAATTCTTTTTTTATTTTTCATAATATTTTTAAATATTTGCCTTTAAGCTTTTTTACTTGCTCTGAAAGTCTCATCTTCAGCTCTTTCAATCATCTTCATTGTCTTTTCAGGCAGGCTTAGAACTCTTATAAAGATCTAAT
Source organism: Lyroderma lyra (assembly GCA_004026885.1). Classification (NCBI taxonomy): domain Eukaryota; kingdom Metazoa; phylum Chordata; class Mammalia; order Chiroptera; family Megadermatidae; genus Lyroderma; species Lyroderma lyra. The sequence continues at coordinate 101,603 of PVJL010004045.1, forward strand.
TGGGATCTGTTGGTTTATACATAGAAAATATAAAAAGGACTTACTATATCCCATTTTTAACAGCCCTATTTTCTTAGTAATATCACAGAAGCATCAGTTTATTATCACCTAGTGAACTACAGCAACCCTTAGTGTATTTATGAATTTTCTAATCTATTTTCTTGATTTGTTTTTATTTAGTTCTTTGTTGAACAGCTTCCCATTATTTTGTAACTTCTGTTTTATTACTCTGACTTTCCAAGAACCCATTTTCAAATCACATCTAATAACTGTAGTTTTTCTCTCTTCTCTTTTATCTTATCTCTTTGCCTCTTTTTTGTATTTTGTGTACTAACCAGACATGCCATTGACTATTAATCTTCAGAAAACACCTCTTGGTCATGTTTCTCCCTTAATTAGGATTCCTTCTTATCTATCAAAGATTCCACATTCCTACATTAATAATTTTTCAAAATCAATGGATAGTTACCTTTGTCCAGGGCATGCATCTAGTTGGTGAAAATTCAGAGAGAGATAAAACAGATTCCTAAGGATCAGGGGACTTACTGTCTATTTTATCTTGATAGAATACTCACCAGCATGTACAAGAGATATTATTGTAAACATTGAATCCAAAGAGTAGTACAGGCATTAAGTGCTGTCGGAATTCCAAGGAACACTGTTGCCTGGGCTGGGATGGTTTCAGGTCAGGGGTGTGACTTGTACCATGCCTTGAAAAAAAAAGAGTTGAGTATTGAGTGAGGCAGTCTGTTTGCCATGGCTCATGTGGAATTTCTAGTCAGGGGGACAGCCATGGGAAGAGGAGTGACTTATCTCATTGGTGAATTGGGGAGAAAAAATTGAGATCCTCAGCTCAGAGCCGCCTTAGTCTCTGTTCATGCCATGCAGGTGGCACCTGTGGTTGTCTGGCTCTGCCACTGACTGGCTGGAGAAGTCTGGCAATTCCTGTCACAGGTCTACAGACATTTTTTTTTTCTATTCAGTTCTGTCAGTAATAAAGATGATATCTTGACTTCCATTTCTCTCTTGGTTGAATGTGAGTTTGGAGAGGAGGATGGAGGAAAAGTTTGGTAGAGTCATAATGAATCAAAGAATACTGTTGGTTAGACTAGTGGAATGCTGACACATCAAAGTTGGAAAAGGAGATTGGAGCCAGATCGTGCAGGGTTGTGGTGTGTGGACTTTTATTTTATTGGCTGAAGACCCATTCAAGTTTTTTGACCACTAAATGTGTGTGTGTGTGTATATATATATATATATATATATATATATATATATATATATAGTCTATATAGACTCTCTCTCTATATATAGAGTCTTGTTTTAGTGCTATGAATCTGCTAGTACTATAGAATGGATTCCTGCTTTTACTACTTTTTTTTTTTTAAACCTTTACTTTAAGTCTTCTTCATTAGGGATTCATGGAACTTCTGGCTTTGGAAGTTCTGGTATGTATGATATCATGAAATATCCTGAAATCATATGTAGCATATTTTAAAGGAGTTATCTTCCAAAAAGGGGTTAAGAACCACCACTAAACTCCTTTGTATTGCTTAATTATAGGACGTATAGGAAGAGAATTTCACCATTAAGTATGATATTTACTCTGGATTGTTTTGTAATGTCTTTATCAGATGTCAGAAGTTTCTGTCTATAGTGTGCCAAGACTTCTTTTTGAAATAATAAATTGATGTTGAATCCTATCAAATATTTTTCTACATGTTTTCCGATAATCTAGATTTTTCTCCTTTCTTTTGTCAATTGAGTTCCAAAATTAAGCTTTGCATTCTTGAGATAAAGCCAGTTTGGTCACGATGGATTATCTTTTTAATGTATTGTTGAATTTACTTTGCTAATTTCTTGTTTAGGATTTTTACATTTAGTTTTATGAGTTTGACTTGTTTCACGGGAAAACATGTAAATGTTTTCTGTAATTCCTTGAGTGTTTAGAAGGAATCCATGCTTTGGGAAACCTTAAAAAAACCAATCCAAACCAAAAATACTCCAAATTGGACTCAGTAATACATGGTGTATGATAAATACATACATACAAAAGGGTAGAAGCTATAAAATGAAAGTCTCTAACCTCAAAAACCCAGTTCTGGCAGTCTGTTACCAGAGATAGTATGGTGATGAGGTCTCCCTTCCTCAGAAACTTGTAAAATACCTTCTCCTTGACTACCAAATCATTGAACACCAAACTCCAAACTGTTTAGCCTGACATATGAAACTCTTGAGTGCTAATTTGACTGTTTTAGAATCATCTGCTTCCTTTCTATGTGAAGTACAGCCCATGGGCCAACAGCATCAGTACCACCTGGGAGCTTGTTAGAAATGAAGAGTCTCAGGCCCCACCCCAAATCTCCTGAATCAGAACTAGAATTTTGGTAAGATTCCCCAAGTGTTTGGTGTGCCCACTGCAGCTTGAGAAGCACTGATCTGTTTTACTCTTCTCAGCCTCCCTGTACATCCTACAGGCAGCTTAAGTGGGTGAGCCTTCACTTTCTGAACATGTTGTGCACTTCTTCCCCAGTGGCCTGCCTCTCCTCAAATGATATCATTTCCCCAAAATGTTCTTTTCTCTCCACTTCCTTCTGTCTTTCCTTCCATTCATTTAATTTATTAGTTGTCTAAAATGTACTAAGAACTGTGATTTGGGTAGGGGTTCAGACATGATTGAAAACAGTTCTTGCCCACACATTGCTGGTACAGGCTCCCTGTAGGACAACTTGCAGCATATATGTACTAAAAGTTGTAAGTGTGCATTTTCTTTGACTCCAAATTCCATCTCTAGGAGATTTTCCTAAACTAATAATCAGAAAAGAATGTAAGGAAATATGTAGGAAGTTAATCACTACAACATTATTTATAATAATGAGAAATTGATAAATTAATAAATTATGTTACATTTATACCAGGCATATCTAACCTGTGGCCCAGGATGGCTTTAAATGTGGCCCAACACAAATTCTTAAAACATTATGAGATTTTTTTGCAACCATTTTTTAAAGGTAATCAGCTGTTGTTAGTGTTAGCGTATTTTATGTGCGGCTCTAGACAACTCTTCTTCCAGTGTGACCCAGGGAAGCCAAAAGGTTGGACACCACTGCAGTAGACTTACATAGTTAAGAAAGTAAGATACATATGTATTATTTCTGTAATAAAAATATATCAGCATTATTATTGAGTAAAAATTACGATATGAAAAAAATAGACACTAATCCTGTACTCTAATGGCTTATAATTGAATAAGAGAGAGATGTGAGATGTAAATCAAATACGGTAAACTCTCAGTTAACTGGCGGCACCCATGGGGATTGGTAGATTCTGAATAAATGTAAGTAGCATCTTTGTTAACCGGAACTCAAACTACCAGCACTCTGAAGCAACCGGCAAAATGTTTTGCCAGTTGCTTGAGTTCCAGTTAAAGGAGAGTCTGCTGTAATATAGAAATACAAATGTAGTAATAATGATGTTAGTGATAATAGTAACAGCAGTAACTAACATCTGTTATGTCCCAAGCCTGTAGTATAAGTGCTTCCCATATGTTATCTTCCTTTATCCTCTGAAGTCAGACTATTGTTACTACCAGAACAATTTATTATGTTCATATATTTTAATCTTTGCCAGTATGATAAAAATGGTAACTTTTGTTTTAATATATATTTCACATATTATTAGCAAGGTTGAACATCATTCAGTGAACATTAGTCATTTGTATTTGACTTTGCTTAGATTGTTTTTATCTTCTGCCTATTTGTCTGTTGGTTTGTCCTTTTGTTACTAATCTGTTGGAATTTGTTATACCTTGGCTATATCCTTTATCATTTGTCCTTACTATCAGACTTGTAGTTGTCATTCTTGATTTTTGATAGCGTCTGCTTGCCATTAGCCCTTCTCACTAATAAACTGGAGTCTTAAAAAGAGTTAGAAAATAACTAAATTTCCCAAAATTGAACATATGTAAGAAGCCCGAGGGGCTTTCCTGAATAAAGTATATATATTTATTTGTGTGGACTTTAAAATATGTATACTTTAGCCACTCTGAAACCTACTTTCTATGTTCTGAATATGTATGTGCTGGATTATCGTGTTCCAAGTAAGTGGAGTGTTACACTAATAAATACCACCGCCTCTTAAATTAATTTGCTATTGTATAGGACACAGTTTGTTCTCAGTTCCCCCAAAGCAAATTAGGGATCTGTAATCATACTCACATCAGTAGTTTTTGTTCATGAATTGATGTGAGCTATCAACCTCAGTTAACCAGATTTTATCCTGTGTCTAAATAATATGTATAGGCAGTTTCTGACTTTCATATGTGAATCCCAAAAATTTATTTATAATTTAATTATTTGGAACTCTGCTTTTATTTTTTTTCACAGAAACAAGTCTGTTCCTAGGTTTGCAGCAGGCCCAAACAAGCATTCTTAAAATTAACTATTAATAATACTTAGTAAAGCACTAAGTATTATGTGAACACAACCTAAAAATATAGTTTATTGTATTTTTAAAAATCTCTAATTATAGATATAAAAACAGAAAGAAAAAGCCTGTGATTCTCAGAAGTTCTGATACTCAGAGACTGTGGGGTATGCAGGTAGGTGGTTGGGTTGGCGTAGGGGGTGTGGGAATGTCTTTAAAACTATAAAAGTAAAGAAATCTCTCAATGAATCATTTATTCTCCAGTGTTCTATATTTAAGAACAAAGGTAATGTGCATTCACTCATTATTCTTTAGCTTGTGCATTGTCTGTTGGAAATCCAGCGTTTGTGAGGATAACTTGCCCTGTGTAGCAAGGGGTACTTCCCCTTACTGTGCTCCTTGTATTGCTGGATCCAGAAACAACTTGAAAGCTAAGAGCATTGTTTTCATTCACCACACAGATTTAAAGCCATTGATTGTAGCAACTAACAACTTTAATATCAGTTACAAAATACCCACAACAAGCCAGAAAGCCTACCAGTACATTTTCCAAGGAATTTTGGTTGTACGTCGTGTTGTAGAGATGGTGAATGGGGCCTAAGAGCCATGGGCTTTGTTTCTTGAAGTCACCTGGGCCACTGTTGCTTAGTACTTTTTGAGGGCTCAGTTATGTCCCCCATAGAACTCTAGAATAATAGCTCCCAAACTTCAGCATGCCCAAGAATCAGCCAGAGGAGGAAGGGAAAAATTCCAGTTGTCCAGTGCCACTTCCAGGAATCTGGTTCAGTGGGCCTGCGAAGCTCAGCAGTGTACAGTTTATCCACAGGCAGACACCCTGGGTGCTCTGTTGCAGATTGTTTCTGGACCAGCAGGAATTCTGCTCTAGAATGTTTCTGTTCTCCTATGTTTACCTTTCTCAAGTATGAGTCAGAACAGGACAATTTTTGGGTCACCTATTTCTGTAGGTGAGGCTGATGAACTCTGCAGGACACCACGCACAACTTGGTGTTGTTCCTAAAGAGGGGTAGTTGACCAAATGGGACCTAGAAGTTCTCAAAGTCCTGAAAGAATTATTTACTTTTAATATGCTTATGTAATAAGCAGTTTGTTTCTGAGAAGGTTATTCATTTTGGCTTACAAATGAATAGTTTGTGACTTTGTAAAAGCTAATGTGTAAATTGGGAACTTAATAGTATTTTTAATGCGAGTATCCTAACAGTGCTTAAGTTTAAAGAACAGAGGTCTTTGGATATCAAAATCCAGATTACTTGTTCAGTTTGTGTATGTCTTTTACCTGTTGACTGCCTGTCAGGACTTTGCTGAAGCTGGGATGCTAAGAAGTTACCAGTGGAAACTGGGGCAATTATTGCATCTTGTCAGGACATTTTGAAGACATGGATTTACTGGTAATTAACAGGGGTATTAAGCATCCACATAATATTATTTAATTTAAAATTAATATTTGATGAAATGAATTTGATGAAAAAATTTAATCAAGACCATTGATAACTAGTGTTAGTTGTCTAGACTTGACTTGGAATTTTTACAATTTCTGTTTTGAGGACATGTATTCTCTTTGTCCTTCCTTATCTTGACATGACAGATATGTGATTTATAGATCCTTTTATCTCAGCTCATGCACATTTCTTCATAATAGGCACATGTTAACAGCCAGGGATGAGATGCTGGTATTGTTGGGTCAGGATTTATGTTGTGCAGGCACAACCAGATGCTTCCCGGGGTGTGGGGGTGGGTGGGCTGACTCTTAGGATGTTCTTTATGATACCCAACTCACGGTGTTTGTCCAAGGGACATGCACTTGGAGATATTTTGCTTTGATAAAATTTAGGTGGACCATGTATTTTCTTGCAGAAATTAGTACAATGATTACATTCTTTCTTATATTTCACGTGCCATTTTAGTTTAAATTACAACGTGGATTTTATGACTTTCAGAATGTTTGTATTTGCCCAGAGGCACTTCTTAATCCAGACATGCTGGTTGGGTAAAAGATTTTCTATTTTCTATTTTTCAAGTAGAAAAGAATGTTGGGTTAATTTAATTGATCACTCACATACCTCTTTGGAGGAGAAGGAAGTTAAGGCTGATTTTCTTACCTTGATCGAAAACAGTCTTTAGCATGTCCTATTTGTAAGATCAGTCCAGGCCTAAGTAGTATGTGTTTCACTGAAGTACATAGCTGCCACCCAGAGGCGACTTTCCAGTTAAGGAGAATAAAGATGTAGCAAACTAAGGTGAGAGGACCTCTCCAGATTCCTAGTTGAATTCACATTTAACACCTATTTTTCTTTCTTGTCAAAGTGTCAAATGACATGTTTTTAAAAAATTAGAGTGAATTTGATTTTGTTTCAGAAGTAGTGGAACCTTTGATGTAACTAAAGATACTTTTGTATTTTGCAAATTTAGATTCAGGTGAATAAGGCTGAAAGATTTCATTTATATAATCTCTTTATGGCATTTGTGTCAAGGTTTCAAGGCTTTTTTGAGGTTGCAGAGTTTATAAGGACTCAGCCAAAATATTTATGAACACTTACTGTGAGCCTGTAGTCTCTGCTTTGTGTGGTACCTGTTTTGATTGTTTTCAATGCCTAGCCGCCCACCTTTTTCTGCATACATAGGGAGTATTTGTGAGTCTTATTTATTCAAAGTCTCATTGATTTCCTCAGAGTGATCCTGATTATGATGGGCTGACTTTTAAAGTTCCCTGGGGCTTTTCAGTCTTCTCTCGTGTTATCTAACTTAAATTCTCAGTGTTCTCCATGTGTGGAAAGAAAGCTCCAGCCTCTTAAGTAAGCATCTGAAGTGTGTAGAAAGCAAGGAGAGGTGTGTTCAAAGGCTTGGAAATATGTATTTTTCTTTTGAAAAATCAGAATCTTTACATTATCCACTTCATTTATGAGTTTTAAACATCTTTTGAAAAATCAGAATCTTTACATTATCCACTTCATTTATGAGTTTTAAACATCAGAAGCACTCAGGTCCAAAACTTGAGGAAGGTGAAAAAGGTAGATGGTAGGTGCGGAAACTAGAAAAGCAGAAAGCAGTCTTAAATCACTGGGTCTACTATATACAATTGCTGCCTAAGAGCCTACCCATCTGTCATTACTAACTGTCAAATGGTGGGAAAGGGAGAGGATATGTTGTGAATTCGGTAAGTAAGTTTTTTTAAAAGTCTTTCTTTGAAGCTCTCCAACACTTCAGTTACTTGGTGCCTTAGTGAATGAAGGAGCTGTGAAGAATACTTGCTCCCTGTGTCTTAAAATTTGTTTTATGGGAGGCTTTATCACAAATGGATGTTTATTGCTCTAGTTTCCCAGCCCCTAACTTTCTACATCAAACTCCAAAACAAACAAACAAACAAACAAACAAACAAACTGATCTCACTATTTATAATGTCATAATGTATTGTGAATTCGGAGCCTTGCCCAGGTCAGGCACAGTTCCTAGAAGCAGGATATAATCTTCCCATTTGGTCAGAAGAAAACTAAGATGGTTCCAAGATGCACATTACTGAGGGAAGCATCTCTGAGTCAGCCAAAGGCTTGCTTTTGTATCCTGCCCTCTGACTGCACATGTGTGTTGGTGGAAGGCAGCTGGTGGCCTTGTCTCTGCTCTGGAACCCCCTGCCACCCTCCATTAGGCTGGCTCCCCTGCCTCCTTGCCTGGAGGGGCCGCAGAGCCCCCACTTGCCCTGTCCCAGGGGAGTGTGCTTTCAGGAAATGGGCTGAGTGAATAGACAGCAGCTGGTGGGAAGATGAGACTGGACCTCCAGTGGCTTTAAAAAGGCCATGAATTCAGCTCTTGTCCCTGTGCTCACACAGTTAAAACAGGCCGAGGAGCTGAGTCCTACTTTTCCTGCTGTCTTCTCCCTGGCCTTGTAGTCCCATTTCTTGTTCTGCCCTTTGGATTCAATGCTGTTTCTAACCTTTAAAAGTCAGAGATTTGGCTTTTCTGTTACCCTATTTGTCTTCTGGCTGTTTTTGGCTTCTTTCTACTCTTGAGAGGCTCTTTGTCCCCATTGTACGTGGTGCTTTTGGAATATCTATCCAATTAGCCTGTCAAGGGAGTAGGGGCTGGTTGTAGGGGGATTGTAGATTACATGAGCCAACCTCTTCTCAAGCAGTGGTGTTTTTTCTGCATGTTTATGTGCAGGCATATGCCAAATATATTTTTAAAGGGAAGAGTACTGCGTGTGACAGGATTTGAATATCTCTCTTTGTAGCCAGGTAAACGAAAGAAATGACTTTTTCCTTCAGCTATACAAATTAATTAATTATAGTGGAAGAACAAAGTATATTTGGATGAACTGCAGTAACAAGGAATAATATAGGTAAATAACAATTACTCATTGTCGTGATTTCATTAACAACTCACTCATTTGTACTTGAAAGCAGCAGTAGTAGTATACTTAAGGAAAAAATTACAAGTATGAAGTCAATATTTTTTTATTAGGTAGATTTAGAAATAACCATAAATAATACAAGCATGAGTTGGATATATATGTATTTCTGCATGTATATTAGTTTCCTAGAGCTGCTATAACAAAGTACCACAAATTTGATGGCTTAAAACAACAGAATTTATTCCCTTATACTTCTGGAGGCCAGCAGTCCAAAATGAGTTTCAGGGACTGAAATCAAGGTGCTAGCCAGGCAGTGGTTCCTCTGGAGACTAGAGGGAGAATAATTTCCTTGCCATTTTCAAACTATAGAGCTGCTTCATTCCTTGCATTCTTTGGCTCTTGGCACCTTCCTCCAACTAATAGTTTAGACTATTTTTTTATTTTTTTTGTCATAGAATCTTTTTTCTTTAAACAATTAGTATTTTATTTTTAAAAATTAGTAAATCATTTTCCACTCCTTTTAACTTCATTTTTTATGATAAACTGAGCACCAGTTGATTACTATTGATAGATACTCCCTTTTTAGAGATTCTTATTAAAATATAGCTAATGTACAATATTATGTAGAGGGTGCCAAAAAACGTGTACACATTGTAAGAAAGGGAAAAAAAACTGTATAAAATTGCAATTCTCAACACACAGTGTCGAATAATAAATTTTGTGAATTCATCCTAGAAAAAGTGCTATATACCTCATTGCTGAATATCACTATGGTCGCCATCGAAGTACTCCCCTTAGGAAACTATGTAGTGACACCAATGCCTCGTCTACCCTTCAAAGCAGTTTTGGAACTCTTTTTCTCAAATCACCATCAGAGCTGTCATCATACTCAAACTCTGACAATTAAGTTCATGAACTTGCCACCATGCGTTTATGTTGGCAACACTGTACTTGGTAAGGTGTCATAATCTTGCCAGCCGTGATGGCCATTCCAGGAAAAAAGAGTTCCAAATTGCTTTGAAGTGTGGACTAGGCACTGGTGTCACTTCATAGCTTCCCAAGGGAAGCTTTGAAGGTGACCGTAGTGATATTCAGCAGTGAGGTATGTAGCACTTCTTCTGGGATGAGTTTGCAAAATTAATTATTTAACCTCATATACCAATAACAAAAGATGAATGAATACAAGTTACATTTGACTTCTGCAATTACACAAGGTGCTCAAAGTGGTTATTTACCATCGGCATCCAGACATTTCTGATTACTGCGAACTGCTGCTTGAGCATTGTTGACCAAGGTGTCCACTTGTATCGCTGTGCATGCCATTTCAGTTTCTTCCCAAAGTACCGCCAGTGTAGCGGGTTTCCTGTGGTACGCCACATCCTTTAAGGTTCCCATAGGTAGAAGTCGAGGGATGTTAAGTCAGGAGAGCATGGGGGAAACTCATGCAATGTTCTTGAGTTTCAAATACCACTTCAAAATGGTCTTGTGCTCTTTGAATAACAGCCATGCTTCCGCCATTTTCTTTGTGTCCTGCCTGTCACATGGTGACACTAGTATTCATTTGATTAATGCCATCTTTTTTTTTTTTTCAGGAAAGAAAACCTTTTACTTTAAACCACATAGTCAGTAGGTGGCCACAACTATCCATATTTCATTAAAACCACATAAACCTAGGTACAAAAGCACCACTGATTATTGCTCTAGAAAAACTGCATGAAAAATTCCAATATGCACAGTAAAAACAGCACAGTACACACAGGACTAAATTTTTTAAAGCAAATAAATGCATGGAATGCTGACTCAATTTTACACATAGCTTCTAATATTAAATTGATATTTATTTTACTTAAAGATGATGGAGATTTCCAAAAAGCATGACTATAAGAAGGTAAAATATCCATCCTTATATATTTTTGTATGCCAACTAGTAGAGTCCTAAAATATTAGCATTTACAAAATACTTTAAAAATAGCTTTTAAAAAGTCCCAAGCGGTATATAAAATCAACCCCAATCTTTCATGACAATTCGTTTTCCCTTGCCATGTACTGAAAATTCAGTTTTCTGTGCCTTCCTTTCCAGCTTCCTGCTTTTCCTCCTTCGTCCCTTTATCACCTGGGTTAATCTTTGTTCCAGGTTCTTCCTTAGCAGATGTTTTTCTTGGTGTAGGTTTAGTTTAGGTTTTGGCAGAGCCGGTTTTGCTGACAGTCTAGCAGACAGTCTTGTGGGCTTCTGCTTAGTTACTTTGGATTCTTGGGAGACTTTCTCTTTGGCATAATGACTCTGTTTGTGTAGCTAAACACTAAAGCGACGGGCTGGAGCTGCTGGCTCTGCTGCTGGATGATGCCACTGCCGATGCAGCTCCTCACGCTCTGGGGACTGCCTCTCTGACCTGCCTAATGCCATCTTTTGAGCAAATGTCATGCTACACATTGCTACCATAATTCAACTTAACTTTGAAAAGTAAAAAGTAGATGACATCTCTTAAAATGTGGATACATTATTTGGCACCCCATAATAGTTTTCCGGGGGTACATCATAGTTATTCAACATTTATATACCTAAGGAAGGGATCGCCATGGTAAGTCCAGCAGCCATTTGACACCTTATCACGAATAAATAGCGTCATATTTTTTCTCTCACTCTGCTTTCCTGAATTTCTTCTGTTCTGTCTCACATCTTGACCCAGGATGATCTCCTCATATCAAGAAACTTAATCACAACGTTCATACGTTTCTGGGATTAGGATGTGGAGAGTTTAGGAGGCCCTTATTCCGGGTACCGCAAGTGTGAGTGTTTTGTGTATGTGTGTGTGTCGGTTCAGAATTCCCTAGCTCTGCCCCCTGAGCTGGTTTATAAGCTGGTACCCCCAACAGCAATGAGCACGCCAACCACTGAACATCTAGTTCTTGTATCTAACTACTAAATAATACTGTTCACTAAAAGGGACCAAGTTTTGTTTGTTTGTTTGTTTGTTTGTTTTTAAAGAAATGGCTGATTACAGAGAGAAGTAGCCTGGGACATCCTGCTGTCCCAGAAAGTAAAGCAGTGCTCAGAGAAAATGGGGACATGTCAAAAAGACACAGAAGCCAACTAGAAAGAGCTTCCACTGTCCAAAGTTGGGCATTTTGAACATTGAAATAAGTAGTAAATTCAGCCCACATTGATAAAAGTAAATAAAATTAGAATTCAAAAGTTTGATGAGAAACGGTATCTACACAGTTTCTAAGTATCTTTCCACGGCATACTCAATAATTATAAGACAAAATGTTTAAGTTGACAGCGGAGAATCCTGGCAGATCAAAGTGACTGTGATCAGTAAGGGGCAAATTGAAATCCTGTGCCTCTAGATAGGATGCAAAGAGAACAGCATCACTTCTGTAATATACATACCTGTCAAAGATGCAGAATCTGAATTTAATCATGAGGAAACTTAAAGACAAACCCAGATTGAAGAACCTTCTACAAAATAACTGGCCTGTAATTTTCAAAAAAGTCACAGTCATAAAAATTAAGGACTATAATGTAATGTAATAATGAAGTTTAAATAGCCAATGGAGGTTCTAAATTCACTGTAGGAGGATCTAGTTAGGCCATTTATTAGCGGGCCTCGATTTAATTATTTATAATAGGTCTTCTTGGGCTGGTTGTGTTCTGCAGAGGAAGCTCTTCAGCTCTCTTGCCTGAAGGAGCAAGTCTAGGGTACATTCCACAGGCAGGGTGAGAGAAGAAGTCTAAGCAAACCAGGCTGCATGTCCACCTTGGTCTCCTTGTATCAGTTGTGCCTGGTATCCCTCAGGGCAGAGGTGTTCTTTGAAAATCTCACTGGTGAATAGAGCTGCATTCTTTTGCCTGGATTTGGAGATATATTGCCCAGTGAGGTAGGTTTAGGGACCTAGGGATCTAATTGCTTGATAACGATTCCTTTTTACTAGTCCTACTTGTTTTAGCCACTCCTCTCCCCACCTTCCCCCTTTCTCTGGCCTGAGAGTATACTGTGGTGTGACTTGGTTTGGCTCTTTTCCCTTTTAACAGGACTTAATGTTACTTGCCCTGTCTTACACAACTTCCCATTTCTTCCTAACTCTTTGAGCCTTCCCTAATTGCTAGTTTATTAGGCTGCAGTTGAGGATAGCTTACACAGCCAGAGAAAAAATTATTTTCTTACAAATCTGGAGTCTAGAAGTCTAAGATCAAGGTGTTGGCAGGGTTTGTTTGTTTGTTTGTTTGTTTGTTTGAAGACTTTCTCCTTGACTTGCAGATGATTGCCTTTCCTTGTGTCTTAATATGGTTTCCTTCTGTGTGTGTCTGTGTCCTAATCTCTTCTTCTTAAAAGGACACCAGTTTTACTGTGTTAGAGCCCACCCTAAGGATCTTATAGACCCCGTCTGCAGATATAGTCACATCTAAGGCACTGGGGGGTTAGGACTTCAACATAAGAGTTTTGGGGGACATATTTCAGCCCACAGTACTGAACCATTGTTCTTTGCAGCCTTAGCACTAAGCTGCTAGTTCCTCCTTGCACTTGAGTTGGCATATGTGGTGCCCTGATTCCGTGGGTCTGACTTCTGTAGGGTGATGAGAGCAGATGGGATTACAGGGTCCATTGTGCTTGCTGTGTGAATGTTTTGAGTGAGTTGTACAATGTTATTTTTATAGTCTTTCATTCAGTTTTTAATCTTCTCTGGCCTAAAGGACTTTGGAATACTCTACTTTGACTGACTAGGAGGCTCCTGTGTCTTCTGAGCATCATACTGAAATTGGAATGATAAAGAAGTGAAGGAACATTCCACCTTCCTCAAGCTCTATTCTCAGCCCTTATCTCCACCACACCCTCCTCTGGCTCATCCTTCCCCTCCCAAGTCAACTGAAAGTTCCTTCTGCTTTTAACATTTACTTACATCTTTCTGCTTTCTCCTCTTTACTTTTTTGTATCGAGGCAATTAAAGAATTATTTTACATTAATAGTGTTTCTCTTGTGTCTAAAAATAGGTAATTATATCAGTAACATGTTGAGGATTGGATAATGCAAGTGAAAATTCTTTGTGTATTTGAAAAGCCATGTAAAATGTAAGGTTGAGATTTTATTTGTCCTGTCCATTTAGTGGTGGACTTAAAAACATGTTTTGGTGATTATGTCATTGTAATTTTACCACAAGGTAAAGATTTGTGTTATTCCTCCTTAATGAGATATCTGCCAAAGTGGTTCAGAAGTGTGAAGAATCTTTGTGCTTCAGAATTAGAAGGTACCTTAGAGATAAATTTGAATAGCACTCTTTATCAGTAGGGAAGCTGAAGTCTAATGACTAAATATTAGTGTGAGATTGAGTGGAAGTCCCAGCTGGGACTTAAATCTGGATCATCTGACAGTCAGACCCTTTGCTAATGTTACTTCATATTCCACATTTATTAATGAGATTTATGTTTCTAAAATAACTGTGATAAAACAAAAAATATTTTATTCAATTAGTAATACAGAAGGAAAAAATAGTGCTGAATTATATGGCCTTCCATTAAACTGATTGTTTTAAATACAACTTTTCAAAGACCTGCAAAAATTATTGTAGAGATGGGTAAAGATTTACAACCCTGGGCATCAGTGGGGCTTGTAGCTTTAAGAATAACTAATGTAAGCAGAATGAGTTTTATTTCACTAGGCAAGCTGAGGCAAAGTTAATGCTTTGATCTGGCCTGAATGTTGAATTTTAGGGCCCCCCACAATTGTCATAGTATGGAATGCCTTATTAGAGTGGAGACCTGTGATATGTTTTTACCCCTGGTTGGAGCATACCTTTAAAAAAATGTTCTTTTCTGACAATCTAGGTATGCTTTAGCCACTGCTTCATGTTTAGGCTTCAGCACCGTTTTGCTCTGTGAATCAACATAAGCATTGCCTGGGAACTTACTAGGGATGTGGAGTCTGGCCCCACCCCAAGCCTGCTAACCTGTATTTTAAACACAATTCCCAGGTGATTCCTACGTGCAGTAAAGTATGGAAAGCACTAGCCTAGAGCACTGGTTCACAAAATTTGGTCTCTGAACCCACAGTATCAGCATCACCTGCAAAAATGCTAAAAAATGTAAATTCCCAGGCCAAACATCTCGGACCCACTAATCAGAATCTTTGAATGAACCTGTCCCCCTAGCCCCCCACCCCATCCCCAGTATGTGTTTTAACAAGCTCTATAGGTGATGCTTATTCATACAAAAGTTTGAGACCCACTCTAGGGCAATGTGTTTCCAACAGTTTGGATCATGACTCACAGGGAAAAATACATTTTACATCACAACCCAGTACATACACACACACAGAAGTTTTATTAAACTGTGCTTATCATACTATGTGCCGACTACTCTCGTCTTTTCAGTTTTATTCTGTTAAATATATGTGTGTATATATAAACTTACTTATATAAAAATCTGGTCATGACCCATACAACTGATTACACAGCAGCTAATGGATTGTGACCTGCAGTTTGAGGCCAGATGCTCTTGAACAGGGTCTCATCAGCTTTTGTGCTGTGGCCCCTTTGACAGCCTGGTAAAACTCTAGCTTTCTTGTCAAAATAATGCTTTTTAAGTGTATACAATAATATACATGGAGCTGCAAAAACAACAACAACAACAATTACTGGCTAACAAAATATTTAACAAATTTGTGATTTGGTAATATATTTCTTTATTCATAATGAGATGTAGTGGTGGGTCTAATAACTGCTATTATTTCAAAGTAGGGGTGAGTATAAATGATAGGGACTATAACAGATATTTGCAGTAACTGTTAATATGATGTGAAAATGGCTGTGACTCCTATTGGTGACAAAGTTAGAGTTACTGATAATTATACTTTGGTTTGTTGCATACGTTCATATTTGGAAAAATGCTAAATTTCATTCAGCATATGGTAAGTGAAAATAAAGTTGTAGTTTTCCCCATCTAACTTTAGACTTCTAGAATTCTACTGACAGATCCCCATGGACCTGAGGTTAAGAACCCTTGTTCAAGAGGAACCTTTATTTATAAAGTAGTTCTCAGGCTTTAGCTTGAGATTGACTCAATAGGATGCCCCCAAATTATCTTTCTGAAATTTCTTAAAACTGGTGCTTCATCAATGGCATCTTTTTGTTTTGCTTTGTTTTCTAGCACTGTAATAATTTTTTCTTTAGAATTTTCCTTTCTGTTGTTTCACTGAGATCTTGGGAGATCTCCTGGAAGCCCAAATTCATGCTACTGATAATAATATTCCTTCTCAAGTCTCCCCCCATCTCAATGCATATCCCAGTTAGTTCAAGTCGTTCTCTGGGTCGTGGGTTCTGGTTCTGGATTCAGGATATGAATCTGGGATCCACAATTTACTAACTGTATAAACTTAGTCATATTATTTACCCACTTGCTGTCATTTCTTCTTCTCCACCTGTGAGACTAGGATGACAGTAATGCCCACTTCAGAGCATTGTTCTCAGCATTAAATGAGAGATCCCACATATTGTGTTAGAACAGTGCCTGGCCTGGAGTAAGTGGTTTGTAAATGTTACCCATTGTAGTTAATACTTGATTTCTTCCTTTCCTTTATTCCTTAAATCCAGTTTATTAGAAAATTTATATAGATCCTCCCTACAAAATATATTTGAAATTCATCTCCTTGTAATTTCCATTGCCATCATCCTACCCTAAACTTTCACACTATCTCATTCGGACTTCTAACTGCTGCCTGCTTCCTCTTGATTCACTCCAATCTGTTCTCCCCATAACAACCATATCTTTTAAAAATGTAAATGATGTTTTTAAAATGTTAAGGAACCACTTTGGGGTGTTCTCATCACACTTTATCTTGACTTAAACACCTTGTGTGTTTCGCCCCTGCCTGCTCTGCAGTAGTACTTCCTGCTGTGCTGTTCTCTGTGTCAGTCCCTAAATGTGCCCATTTACCCACTGTCTGTGGCCACATCTCAGTTATTTGAGTAGCCCAGTTTTTTCATACTTCAGGGCTGTTGTGTATGAGATTTCCTCTGCTTAGGTAGATGTTTCTGTCTTCCCTCAGACCCTCATTTTTTCTCAGCTCACAGGTATTAGGTCCTCAGAGACTTCCGTAACCACCTTACCTAAATTAGGGCACCAAGGCCTCTTGTAGCAGCTTGAAAATTCCTTAACACATCAAAATTTAATAGTTCCTCTATTGGGTAAAAGGATAATTAACAACCCATGATTATCAAGCATGTAACTTCAAGAGGAGCCTACACCTTTTCCAGAAAGATTAAACTTTACTTTTTATGAACATTAAGTGATGATAGGGCTATGTTGTACAAGCCAGCTCTCTGATATTGGTGTACAAGAAGAACAAAGGGGACACCCGGCCACTGAACCTGTCCGCACTGGGATGATGGAGTTAATCATAACCCAATCATGGACCTTCTGACTGCTGTCAGTCAGCTCTGGTCCAAAGGGCATAACGGAGGTCATAAAATCTCTTTGAAGTAGTGGCCTAGTTGCTGATAAAACTCTTTATGTTCCCTTCTCCTAAAGTGAATGGTCATTTTCTGCTCTGACATGGGAAAAGATGTCTCAGTAAATTAGAAGGTGGAAACCATGTGAGTAATGTCTGAATCCTGGTTAATTTTTCAGGTTGGAGGAAAGAGTCAGAATAATAACTCTCCGATTGGACTAGGTCAAATTTGTTGGTGTTTTAAAATTTCTGTCCTGTCATTTATTTTTAATTAGTCCTAGGCCAGAGAAAGGAGGCACTTCTGATTTTTGTCAGTTGTCTAAAGCAATGAGGAAGAAGGCTGTAGGAATTCAGAATCATGATGTGAACAACTTTTGAGTCACCTTTGTAGTTAGTTTTTCTTTCAAATAAGGGATTTTTAGGAATTCTAGAGGTCACTGGGACAGATGCTCAAATTTAGTTTAACTAGCATGAGTGGGATGCCAGGCTCTTCTGTTCTATGCCTTGTTTGTCAAAATAGTATTCCTGATTAAATAAAAATGTGGTTTCTTTTGGAGCAAGACTACTTTTTGTTGGAACATCTTAGCAGAGTCTACACACACAAATATTTCTGCTGGGAGCTGTGGGTAATGATAATCATTTGGAAAATGATGTGTCTAAAGATCAAATATAGTTTTCTAATTACAGAAACATAATGTAAACGTAATTTTTAAAAGTTCTATCATAATTTCCCTCTCAGTCAAGCCAAACTTCATATTTTTCTTATTCCCTTATAGATGTTCATGTGTTTAACTTTTTGTATATAGTTGTAATCTTGCAGTATTCATCTTGTATTCCAAATTGTTTCATGGTGTGCTTTTCATGTTTCATCAGGTAGATATGTCATAATCGCTTAGCCGTCCTCTTGTTAGCTAGTTTGCTTTATGATGTATTTTTAATAATGTCTTTGTTTTGTTCTGATTTTGCAGGCAGAGACATTTGTTTGGGTTAACAATGCGTCAGCACATTCCCAGAGTGTTGCCAAGGCCAAATATGAATTTTTATTTGGCAGACCTGAAGAGAACACTCCAGATACTAGTAAGTGTTTCCCTACCCTCCTCCTTCAGGTAATAGACATGAAGCACTAGTGAAATTTCAGCTCTCAGAAGCTGAGAAGCCTTCAGAACAGGAACTGGCCTGAGATTACCTAGAACATGGTACAAGAATCACACCCTATGTTTCTGAATTCTATGTCTTAAGGAAGTTGTTTTGATGAATTATTAAAGGAAGGAGGTTTCACAGAAGTAGAAAGGTGGCAATGCAGATGAAGAAAAGTATTCAATCAGGAAATGATAAGGGGGATATCAGCATGCCCTAGGAGTTAGACAGGAAAAAGATGTACCATGTGTGGGTAAGAGCGTGTTCTCTGGAGGTAGATTTCCCGAATTTGAATTCTGTAACTTACGAATGTGTGATCCTGAGTAAGTTATCTAATCTATTTGTGTCTCAGTTTTCTCACCTGTAAAATGGGATTAAAGTGATATATGTCTCAGAATTCTTTTGAGGATTAAGTAAATTGTCATATGTAAGGATCTCAGAACCATGCTCTGCATGTAATAATCACTATACAAGTGTTTGCTGCTGTTCATCATCATCATCGTTGTCATATCCCTGACTTTTGTAGTTAACCTTTAAAAGTACAAACTTCACTTTCCTCAACTCTATCACTGTCTGAGACTGATTTCTGTTTTGAGTAGACAAGGAATCTGACTAAATTCAGCTGTTGTCCAGTTGAAAAAGTCAAATAGTAACTGCACATTTTTGACATATGTTAAGTGAGATTATATAATGGACCCCATAATATTTGAGGATATCAAGAATGCAGCACATATGCAACCATTCCATAATTTCTTTTACCTTAATAATGAATATTTACTAGATAGTTCAGTAGTTGGGGACTGTTAATGAAGTATACAAGGTCAGACAATAATTTTGCAAACTCATCCTAGAAAAAGTGCTACTTAACTCATTGCTGAGTATCACTATGGTCACTTCGAAGTACTCCCCTTTGGAAGCTATGCACCAATGCCAGCGCCTAATCTACCCTTCCAAGCAATTTTGGAACTCTTTCTTGAATAGCCATCAGAGCTGGCAAGGTTATGACACTTTACCGAGTTGTTTGTACAGTGCTGTCAACGTAAGCACACAGTGGCCAGTTCGTGAACTTAAATTGTCAGATTTTGGGTACAATGTTAGCTCTGAGGGCCATTCCAGAAGTAGTTCCAAAATTGCTTTGAAGAGTGGACTAGGCATCAGTAGCTTCCCAAGGGGAGTACTTTGAAGGTTAACCGTAGTGATATTCAGCAATGAGGTATGTAGCACTTTGTCTAGGACAAGTTCACAAAATTAATTGTTCAACCTCATAAAACAGCTAAATTACTTTTAAAAAGTCATTCTGCTTTTATCACAGTGTCCTCATTTGCTGTTTGTTGTGTGGCATAAATACCTAACTATTCTGGGCTTTAGGTTTGGGGTACTTAATCATGTATTCACTGTTTCTCAGATGGGGAATACTGATTGTAGTCATTGCAGTAGTGTTTAAAACTGCTTGCATAGATGGAATTTTGAATGCCACATTGTGATTTTGTGCTGATTAAGCTTTTTTTGATTTTGAGAAAACATGATTTTTACTTTGCTATGTAGAAATAGAACGAAATGTCTGCATAGTCCTCTAACTTATTGATGGGTGAGTTTTGTTCTTTATTCATAGGTTTTCTGTAGTTTTCCCTGTATACCTGAGGGTAAATCAAAATATTTTAAACCTTGTGTTTCTTATTTGCCTTGGTTGGTATTATTTGCTTAGTGTGATGTTATTCTGCTGGTGTGAATGTGCATTAATTGAACAAATAACATTTAATGAGCACTTATTATGTGCTGGGCACTGTGAGGGTGCAAAGAAGAAGCCACAGTTCTTGCCCTTCAGGAGTTCATTCTTTGGTCAAGGAGAAACATGTCTGTGAGGGACTGGAGGGAGGGAATGATCACTTTCTACATGCTGGTGATGACTGCATGGAGGAGGTGGGAGTTGAACTTGTTCTTAAAGCATGAGTACGATTCTGGTTATTAGAGTTTTGGTGAGGATATTTCAGTTTGAGGGAATGCTTTGAGCAGGGTGTGGTGGCAGAAAATATAAATTGTGTGAGGAACAGGGAGGAGACTAGCCTAGTTGGATTCAAAGCATATCAGTGAAAGAGAAGTTTAAAAAGACAACCATTAACCCTTTTCCTGTTTAGAAAATAAAGTGCAGCTTGCTGCTGTGTTCATGTGTGCCTCATTCATTCAATTTTATATAAACACAGTTTCATTGTGAAAATAAAATATAAAAATTACTGTTAGAGTTATTTCTAAATAGAACTTGTCTCTAATCCTAATGTAGCAGAAATGTATATGATGATGAATATTTAATAGTATCTTTTTGTATGGTAAATTCTAAAGCACAGAACTATGGGGTAAGGTTAGGAGTATAAATCCACAAGTCATCTCAGGGTAAACGCTGCAGCCGCCAGTGCCACCAGGGAGTATTCTCAGTGCCAACAGGAAAAGGGTTAAGAAGGGGGCAGGATCAAGTAGGGCTTCTCAGGCAGGGTGGAGAGTTTGCAGTGTATCCAGGTATGGAGAAAGGGAGTGAGAGGTACTGTTTTAGATAGGTAAATCAAGATGGATTGCTCTGGAAATTGGAAATGGCAGCAGAAGCTGTTGCTTACCATAGAGGGGTAAAAGATTCAAGTTCATATTGACTTTGGAAAGTACTCTTTTCCTTTCTTCACAAAGAAACGATAGCACATTTTTATTGTTTCAGGAAATACTCTGGAAGTTTCCTTATATGGGTCATCCATCTATCATCAAAACACTGCCCAAATTCAGAAGACCATAGGGAAAGGTAGTAGAGAGAGTAGGACATTGTTTCTGTTTGAACTTGACTGCTAGACACACACCTCTTCCCACACAGGATTTTTAAAGGTGGATTAAATAAGTGACTTAAATTGTCTGAGTGCTCCAGAAACAGCCAGCTGGAGAAATGGAAATGCTAACAGTGACTTGAGTGCATCCCCAGTGACACTCAGGTGGCGTCACCTGAGATCAGTGAGGTCCGTTGGTTCATGATCCCCAGGTAGGCCCAAGGACAGCATTGCTGCTGTAGGGAGAGTGGCTTAGACTTTACACAGAGCAGAGACTTAACCTGAGTTGTCGGTGGGAGGATCTGGGGAAAGCAATTCAAGATTATTTGCAAGCTGTTGCTTATTGCAGGGATCTTAAATCAGTGACAGGAGTTTAGGGTGCTGGGTGGAGTATAGGAGAGCATGTGAACAGTGGAAAGAATCTCTTGTAGGGAATTACAATCTGGGTTTTCGTTATCTGTTCATCAATATAGTGAAAGGAAAAAAGGGACCATGCTTCCTTGGTTTCTCTGTTCCCTGGTAGTTGGTCATTGTTGAAACACTTTGGGCTATGTGATATCAGCTGTGCTGTGATTTAGTGAGGAGGTTGGGAGTCACCTTCTCCATTCCAGTCAGCTGTTGGAACATTCATGGAGCTGTGCTGAACTGCAGAGATGAAGGAGAGGTAGGTACTGCAGGAGCCTCACCTGGGGCTAACCGCAGGCTTCATTAGGGTTTGGGTGTCAGTGCCTTCCAGACTGCACACCTTTTCCCTCTAGGTTGGTGCATATAGGTGACCCGAGCAGCTTTTCTCCACTGAGAGAGGACTCTCTAGCGGGGGTGGGGGGTGGTGGCTTCATTTGGGGCAAGTATTAATGTGTTCTTTGAAGGGTTCCTAAGGCAGTATCAGACAGCCAGGCTCAGTCGGTCTCTTGTTTTTGGTCAAACTCCAGAAGGAAGAAATGCTTGAGAGAGCCTTGGCAGAAGAGTAAGACTGTCCCTTAACTTGTAGGGAGAACAAGTGACTCCTGGCAGTGTGTGAGGAGATGAGGGGACCTGGGCTAAGGAGGGGGATCGACTTCTCACATTAACTTTCGGAAGTTTACACAATCTCACTCCTCTGTCCTCTGGTGACTTACAGACTTAGGAGGGTGAGGAAATGAACTTCGGAGATATTGAAGAACTGGCTCGAGGGCACGTGGGTCAGATGCTTTACAGTCAGGCGGAAGGACATGGGGTGGGGGGCTAGAGAGCCCTACACTAGTTTCCAGGGCTCTGAGCGGGGGAAAGTCACCCATTTGGGATTGATCTCTGCTCCCCCCCCCAACTTATTAAATGTGATTTGTAAAAAAGTGAAAAGAAAGGAGAAATGAAAGACCCTCCATAATTCCAAGCAGTATGTTCTCACTTTGGTAAAGTTTACTTATTTTTTCTGTTTAAATGTTTCATAACCACAAAGTGCACACACGTTTCTTCATTATTCAGTAAATATGTGAGTGGTTACTCTGTGCCTGGCATTGTCCTAGGTCTTGGGGACAGAGTATTGAACAACCCTGAAGTCCTGGCTCAGCAGTCGCTTAGCAGAAGGAAGGTTCCAGTTCAGCCTCTCCTCTGCAGTGCTGCTTCCTCCCACACACGCTTCAGCTTCATTTTCTGAAGACAGCACTCCACTGGGTGTGACGGGGCAGAGTGGATCGATTAGCCCCCAGATGTAGGCATTTATGTCTTATTTAAATACCAATTCTAAGTTTTTATTACCAAAATAATACTTGTGCATAATCCTAAACATACAAGCTTTAGCAGAGTGTCCGCAGCCCAAACAGAGAGCCCTCCATTCCTGCTTCTCCTGCCCTCCGTGCGGGGCACACGAGCCTGCTTTGGTCTCTCTCAGCCTCATGACAGTCCTCACTCCTCCAGCAGGACCTCAGGCCTCTCTCCTTCCCAGTGGCACTGCCTTTTGACTATTGCTTTTTCCTTCTACGTTTGTTTTTAATGTTTTCATGGTCATTGCCTTATAGACAATATACTTATATCCGTATTTATCTATTTAAAAAAATGTTAGTTCTATATATAACAAATGAATTTGGCTCCCATTCTAGCTCCCCTCCTTACCAAAAGTTACATTTTTATTTTCTTGGTCACATTTTTGTTTTTTGAATATTAATATTTGAAACTCTGTTTCTTAAGCCACTGATTGACACTAAGAATCATCTCATGCCTTATTAAAATAAGGGTGCAGTGGCTCTGCTTTTCCCTCCAGCTTTCCTCCCCCTGTGAAGGTCCATCCACGTTACCTTTACATTTTAAAGGGGGACGGCAGTTACATTTTGTTCTGTAACTATAACAGTCTGTGCTTTCATGAGCCCGACTCTGAAAATTTCAAACCCAGCACCAGTACTTACAGAATGCAGCATCAAGTAGTGTGGTTGGACCTGAAGTGAAAGAGAAGTAGACCTGTGTCTCTAACCTTTGCTGCTCAAGGGCAAATACTGCCAGCCAGAGCAGCGAGAGGGAGCGAGGGGAGGGCGCAGCAGATTGTTACAGCTCCCTGCTGAGTTGTCATGTCTTCACTTTATCACTAGGTGTAACTGCATTATTTGTAACGGGAAATTCATTTGCATCTTTGAAGACATTCTTAGAACCTTTGACAGGTTGACCTAATTTGTGCCACAAGTTTTCTAGGCCTTTACTCAGCTGTTCTTTACAAAATTCTTCATTGCATTCTTTGTTAGATATACTGCTTCTTAGATTCCATGCTGCATTCTTGGACGTTTTTCTTTTTTTGCTAGAATATATCTTTTAGTAATACTTTTGGACAGGTTATGGCATGGGTTACATTCCTAAATGTTCATATGTCTAAAAAATGATGATTTTGTCTTTATGCTTCATTGCTCATTTCCCTGGAATTGAAGTCTAGGTTCATCTCACTTCCTTCAGAACTCTGAAGCATTGCTCTCCGTTGGCATCCAATGTTACTGTTGAGACTGATGCTTGCTCCGTTGTGTGTGACCTGTTCCTTCTCTCTGGACACTTTGATGTCCTCTGATGTGTCAGGAGGTGTGAATCTTTAATTGTTCTCTGTGCCTGGCACTTCTTGAGCCCTTTCAGTCATATCTTTCCTTAGCTCTGGAAACAGTTATTCTATTATTTTTTATTATCCTCTGTCCACTTTTTAAAAATGGTCTTTATTTCTGAAATTTCTATTAGATGGATATTGGTTCTCCTGGATTAGATTAATATTTTTTGTCTCTTAATTTTTCTCTCCTATTTTAAAATACCATCTTTTTTCTCATAAAATCTTTATTTTTATAATTATATTTATAATTTCAAGAGCTCTTTTCTTTTCTCTGATCACTCATTTGAATCTCTAAAGGATTAATTAGAATCCTTTTCATAAGATTATTAGTACTTTCTGTTTCTGGAGTTTCTGCTTGATCCAGGATCAGTAGCTTCTCTTGGAAGCCAGTGTTTTTCCTTAAATGGCTGGTGGAATTTGTTTTTTTCATTCAAATGCATGAATGAAAAACTGAGTTTTTAAATATAGGTAGCTCAGAATACTGTGTATGTGTGTGAATGTGTGTGCCCTCTCGCTTGTGTGTAGAGGAGGGCTGAGAGGAACCTCAATGAAGTGATTGAGGTGTGTGGACTACCACAGTGGGTGGGCTGTCTGTTATGTCATATCTAGGCTAAGTGCCTCAAGGCAGCAAGTCTCTGCATAGAGGGGGAAGGTGGGAGAGGGACCAACATGGGAAGCTGTTCTGTAGACAGTTCTTCCGTTAAGCACAGTTGACATCTGTTCTGCTTCCCATTCCGTGTATGTGTACCTGCCATTTCTGGGCTCTTAGCTTCTCTGTGGCTCTGCCTTTAGGATAACTGAGGCCTTCTTGGTTAGTCTGGGTTGTAACTTCAGCTTTATTTTGTCTATGGTTATAATCCTATCTCTTTTAGTCTGAGAGACTCATTAAAATCTCTGGTTTACTACTGTTCCACTTTTTATCATCAGTTTTATGGATTTATTTTCTTTTGAAATTTGTTGTAGTCATATTTTAATAGGACTTAGAGAAGGAGAAGGGGCAAATTGTGTCCCTGTCTGCCATAGTGAGCCACAAGCCTGAATAATTCTTTTCTCCAGTTTTGTTATAATTAACAAATAACATTGTTGAAGGTGCACAATGTGTGGTTTTATATACGAGTGTGTGTATATATTGTGAAATGATTACTGCATTAACTTTAGTTAGCATATTTATCACCTCACATAGTTACCTTTTTGTGTGTTTGTGGTGAGCCCATTTAAGATCTACTCTCTTAGCAAATTTCATGTATACAAAACAGTTAACTATAGTCACCATGCTATACTTTACATCCCCAGAACTTACTCATCTTTTAATTGGATGACCATCATCTCCCTCTCCATTTCCCCACTCCCGAACCCCTGGTACTATGTACTATGTTTCTGTGACTTTGTCTTTTTTAAATTCCACATATAAGTGGGATCATGCAGTGTTTGCCTTTCTCTGTCTCACTTATGTCACTTAGTGTACTGCTTTCTAGGTTCGTCCCTGCTGTTGCAGATGGCAGGATATCCTTCGTTCTCATGGCTGAATCATATTCCATTTTACATGTCCTGCGTCTGCATCGTCTTTACCCATTCATCTTTCAGTGAACACTTCAGCTCTTCCATGTCTTGGGTATTGTAAATAATGCTGCAGTAGACATGGGGTTGCATGTATCATTTTGAGATACTGACTTCATTTCCTTTAAATATATCCCCAGAAGTGAGATTGCTTTTTAATAGCTTTATTGAGGTAAAACTTATATACTATACAGGTAACCTATTTAAAGGATAAAAATTAGTAGTTTTTAGTATATTCACAGATTTGTGCATCCATCACTACATTCACTTTAGAACATTTGCATCACCCCCCGCCCCCAAATGAAAGACTGCTCCCAATAGCCATCACTTTGTGTCCACCTCCTGCCATTCACTGGGCAACCGCTAATATTTTTTTTGTCTCTGTAGATTTACTTATTCTGTGCATTTCATATAAATGAAATCATATAATATATGGTCTTTTGTGACTGGCTTTTTTCACTTCTCATGTTGTTTTCATCCATGCTATAGCATATATCACTACTTTATTCTTCAATAAAAAGTTATAGAATAATATTCCATTATATGGATAGACAACATTTCATTTATCTTTCCATCATTTGATGAACATTTGGTTGCTTCCATTTTTTGGCTATTATGAATAATGCTTTTGTGCACATTCATGCATAGGTTTTTGCATGGATGTGTTTACATTTCTCTTGGGTATGTACCTAGAAGTAGAATTGCTGCATCATATAGTGATCCTATGTTAAGCCTTTTAAGGAATTTCTAAATTGTTTTCCATAGCTGCTGTACCATTTTACATTCCCAACAGCAGTGTATGAGGGTTCCAGTTACTCCACATTCTCTCCAGGACTTGTTAGCATTTTTATTATAATCATTCTAGTGTATGTGAAGTGGTGTCTCATTGTGGTTTTGTTTTGCATTTCCTTAATGACTACTGACATTGAGCATCTTTTCATGTGCTTATTGGCTTATTTATATCTTCTCTGGAGAAATTATATCTTCTCTGAATAGTCAGATCCTTTGCCCAGTTTTTAATTGGTTTGTCTTTTTATAATTGTTGTAAGAGATACTTATGTTTTCTGTTAGAGGTCCCTTATCAGATACATTATTCACAAATATTTTCTTCCATTATGTGATTTTTCTTCATAGTATTGTTTGCAGCACAAATATTTTTAATTTTGATCAAGTTCAATTTATCTATTTCACGTTTTGTTTTTTTGCTCTTTTGCCCTCATATTGAAGAAACTACTGCCTAATCCAAGGTCAAAAACATGTACTCCTATATTTTCGTCAAAGTTTGATTAATTCTAACTCTTACATTTAGATCTGTGATCCATTTTGAGTTATTTTTTGCTTATGGTGTGAGGAAGAGACTGAATAATTCTTAATGATAGAATGTGCTGGGTAAATGCAGAGCATCTTATTGATTTGGATGGGCACTTCTACACACACACACACACACACACACACACACACACACTTCCTTGATAGCAAGGTGCAAAAAAAGGTAGCATTGTACCTTACCGCTACTCATGTCCCTATCCTAACCTGCGTGTGGCCTCAGAACCCAGGAAAGCCGGAGAGTCATTGCTTTAGAAAAAATGTAGGTTGGTATAGAAAAACACAAATATACAAAACAACAAAAGACAAGTCCACTAATTGTAGGGTCTTCTATTGAGTTATTTTCTGGCCTCCACCATAGATACAAGTTGGTTTATAATTTTATGCCTTGCTCTTTGGTAAATCTTCTATCTTTGGCACACATTATTTAGGTTATTCCTTCCTTTCCACTTTCCAGCCTCCTTCCCACTCATTAGGGAAAGCACAGAAATGATTTTAAAGTATGATGTACAAGTACATAT
Organism: Lyroderma lyra; assembly: GCA_004026885.1. NCBI lineage: Eukaryota > Metazoa > Chordata > Mammalia > Chiroptera > Megadermatidae > Lyroderma > Lyroderma lyra. The sequence continues at coordinate 129,229 of PVJL010004045.1, forward strand.
CACATTCACCATTCCTTGCCCTTTATTAAATTGACCAGATGTCCTCTATTATTTAAGCTAATCCACAGACCTTGCTTGATAGGCAGTAGTTTTTAGCAGTCTGTTTGGTTTGGCAAAGTGGGCCAGGAGGTGACTGTAAACTTTCTGTTTGGCTGTAATGATATAAGTCAGTGCTTCCATTTTATCCCACCTTGGGCCATGTATTTGCACACTGAGCTGTATACTGGTAGCCCAGCTACCTCATCAGAACTGCCTTGTGTTTCATATACTGAGATAGCTACGGAATGTTGCAAAAATCAATCTGGAGGGCATGTTGAAAAACTTAATCCTACTGTTGACTCAGTACAGTATTTTAATTTGGCCTAGGAGATCCTTTTTTTTTTTTTTAAAACTGGTGTTCGTTGTAATTTTTTTTAAGCAGCTATTGAAAAGCTAAGGAGTAGGATTTGAGTTTTTTGAGAGTGGGATCAGATCAACTTTAGAATAGCACTGAAACAGTGCATCTGAATTAGAACAGAGAGCTTTTATCTTCAGTAACTTATGGTACCAAATGTAATTTAGGTCAGAGTTTTTTCATGTACCTATTAGCCATTAAAGATTGACTTTTAAAGATTTTCCTCTTTGTGTGTTTTATATTGGAGAGCTGGTCTTTTCTTGACTTATAGAATTCGTTGGGTGCTGTTAGAATGTTTTAGAATAAAGTTGGGACTTTAAGATGGGCCCTTAACAATTTTTTGGCAGGTGTACAAACTACATTACAAAGTGAGCTTTTTAGCATTGTTTCCCTTCATTGTCCATTAATCAACCATCTAATTGTTTCTTTTTATTTTTAGATAGGACATATCTTTCCTCTTTTATTTTGTAAAGTAAAGGTCATATACTGGCATATTTCATGTTTTATATGGCCTAGCCAATATTTTGTTAAAAATTTTAACTAATTTTTAAACATTCAGAGATTTCATGTAAAAACCCAGACTTCAAGCTCCTGCTGAAAAATCCGAGACTGTGACACTGAATGGGCATTATCACTGGCACTTTAGGGCTCAGGTGTTCCCCATTTTGCCAGTCAGCATCGCTCCTGTGTGGTCTCCTACTTTATATTTATGTTACCTCCTGAGGCTTGTAGACATTTGGACTTATGATCTCTGCTTTAAAGTCATAATGGTATGTGGATTTACACTTTTAGTCCTGTTTTCCAGTAATGATTTTTATTATGTCATGCTTTGCAACCCTGATGAGCATGGATATACTGTGAAGCTAATGGATCGGACTTTTCCAAGGCTTTGAGAGACCTACTAGTTTTTTCTTTTTTCTCTTAAAGAGAGCACCCAAATTGTAAAGTTTTAGGAGACACAAAACCTGATCTACCCCTGCCAGCATGAGAACCACTTGTAACGATTAAAAAGAATAACGATTCTTGGGCCTCATCATCTCCAGGTCTGTGCATTCAGAATCTGTGGGCAAGGGACCCCGGCATCTGTCAGTTTTTAAGCAGCTCCCCAGGTAGGTATTATGATGTACATACAGGCTGAAGAACTACTGTATTTTAAAAAGGAGCTATTTATAAACCACCTTAATACTAAAAGGATTCATTGCAGAAGCATTTAATACATTTGATGCCTATAATTTGATGTATTTTACTGACATTCAAAGCTGAAATGCTTAGGAGCCACTGCCAATTGAAGATCAATTAAATCAGTGAGAGGACATCTCTGAAATTAAAATGTAATGTCAGTAGCAAAATGTGATTTGATTGTAAAAAAAGGATAGTGTGCATTGTATTTTTAGGAATTTATGAAGAAGGTTTCTCATATCTGTGATAGTTGTCCATTCATGTGGAATTTTATCAAGTTCTGTCATGTTCATATTCATGTAAATATTTGCTTTCAAATAAATACTGTACTTGTATAGGTGAATCAGGCAGAGATTCTGGAGTCACTGTAGAAGGTAGCAGCATAGGATTAAAACAGTACTGCAGCCTGATACAAGTGCTGCTATTCTTACTGCTTAGGAAGGTTAAACGGTTGTTTTAAAGCAGTGGTTTTCGAAGTTTGTGGGGATGTTTTTAATGGTCACAGTGATTGGTGGTGAGGGTTGCTACTTGCCTTCAATAGTTAAGGGCCAGGGATGCTAGGCATTGTGGAGTATGTGCAATAGTATCACACAAGGAGGAATTGTTCCACATGCTACACATCTTTTGAGTGTCCTGTTGGATCTTCATGGAGCAGGAAAAAAAGTTTCTAATGATCTGGACTTAGGATATATAAGCAAGATGGATTTTGCATGGTTTTAAACATCAGTGACTTTTCTAGGACTGTAACTACCATGTGAATCAAGGGAAAATTTTACAGTAGTCGCCCCCTTATCCTTGGGGGATATGTTCCAAGACTCCCAGTGCGTTGCCTTAAACTACAGTTAGTACGAACCCTATATATACTATATTTTTTCCTATACATACATACCTATGGCAAGTTTTAATAAATTTAGTCACAGTAAACAATACCAACTGCTAACAATAAAATAGAACATTATAACAATATATTGTAATGAATGTGTGAATGTGGTCTCTCTCAAATTATCTGTTTTTGATGTTATACTTGAAGTGAGTATTTAAAAATTTTTTAAAATTGAAGTATAGTTGGTATACAGTCTTATTTTGGTTATATTAGTTTCAGGTGTGCAATATAGTGATTTGACATTTTTATAACTTATAATGTGATCACTCTACTAATTCTAGTAAATCATCTGCTACCATGTAAAATTATCACAGTATTATTGACTATATTTCCCTTCTCCTTTTCACCCTTCTCTCATCTCTCCCTTTTGGTAACCAATCTTTTGGTCTGTTTCTATAAATCTTTGTTTTGTTTGTTTTGCTTGTTTAAAATATCTTCTTATATGGTACTCACCCTTCTTCCCTTCTTCTTGTGATAATGTGAGATGATAAAATGCCTATGTGATGAGATACAGTGAGGTGAATGGGACATTAATAACGCTTACTTGCACACAAGCACTGTGATACTGAGACAATTGATCTGATAACCTAGAGGCGTACTAAGTAACTAACGGGGGATGGGTAGGAGCCTATACAGAGAGAGGATGCTGGGTAAAGGTTGATTTACATCCAGGGCTGGATGGAGCAGGACAGCATAAGATCTTAGCACACTGTTCAGAACGGTGCACAATTTAAAATTTATGAATTTATATCTGGAATTTTCCATTTTATATTTGTATCATGGTTGGCTGCAGGTAACTGACACGAGTACTGTACGGCTACTGTACTTTGTTTTATTAGGAAATTTATTGCAAATTGTTCACCATTTCAAAATATCGTATTCCACAAGGCAACGCCCTTCCTAGTGAGTCACCACTCAGTACACCTATATCAGTCTACACTTGAGCCTTGCTTTTGGAGTGAGTCTACATTTAGGTACCAGCAAGTCTCTAACATGAGCATTTACATAATAACCATTATTTTAATTTTGCTTCTCCTTTGTGTTACATTTAGTAAACCACTGAATTTACTACATTTAATAAATCCTTACATCAGTTGTTTTGACTTTTATCTTTGGGCAGGTTATTATGAATTTCACTTCAGGATAATAAAGGAGACATTGCAAAATATTTATTATAAAAAGGTATATTTTTGCTGTTAAAGAGTTAAAACTTGGTATTTTGAAGCATATAGATTGACCTGTAGAAGTTTTGAAAATAACCATCCTGAGCCTCCCCCGGAAATACTAATGTAATAGTTCTCTAGGCAATTCTAGGAACTCTGTGGACCTTTTCCACTTCATGAGATACTTAGAAAATGATATTCCTTGTATTGCACACGAGGGTGAATAAAGACAGCTGCTTCAGGCCGCAGTGACAGTTTCTGGGATCCTGGCGGCCTCTGTCCTGCCCTGCCTTGCTGGCAGAGGCGTACTGGCACTTGCTTGGGATGCTTGTTAAAGAATTGGATTCTTCCTTTCACAGTGTATATGTGTATCAGATCATCACCTTGTATTCTTCAAAATTTAACCGATTTATTTGTCAGTTATACTTCAATAAAGTAAAAAATGAAGTCAGATTTTTTTAACCTTACTGTACTAATTCTGATTTTGGTGTGTGACCCAAAAATCTATGACTATAATGACCTCTTGGATACTTCAGACCCATAGTCCTTGGACAGCACGGTGAGCAGTCCTGCTCCTTGGTTATGTCTGATACCTGTGTAGTGTCTGGCAAAGACACTGAACCAACAAGCCTGGGCTCCCCCTCAGAGGGCATATGTCATGTTAAGAGGTTTCTGAGCAAAGTGGAGGCGTGAAACTCCTACTTGGTTGCGTTTGCTCTGTCACAGAGAGCAGTTGCCTTGTTGGAAATGGTAGAGCAAACGCTGCTGAGGAGCCGAAGCTCCAGAAGAGTTCACCATGTTCCTATTATGTGAACTTAAACTCTGAGAGGTAATGTCCTAAGGAGCTGAGCACATTTACAAACAAGGTATAGATCCACTCAAGGAATTCTTTGAAAAATCATGAAGAAAGGGACTAGTGGTACAAAACACTGAGATGCAAAACCTAATTTTAGAAAGGAGAACAAAGGAGATTAAAGAGATTGTCCACTGCAGCCGACTGTGAGGAAGGCAACTCAAGTCGTCATCTAGGGGTCTCGGGCTATAGCCGTGCTTCCATGTCGACAGAAGTTGGCAATACTAATTATTTCAGTTGTATTCGCTTGGGGCAGCACGTAGCAATACTGATAGGGCTTTACCTGTTGTGGTGAGTTGGAGTACCAGGTGCAAGTCTGCTATTTATTTTAGGCCATCATTCTCTTTCTAATCGACTGACTAAATGGCATTTTTCAGTGGCATATTCTAACAAGTCTTACCAACCTGATTGTGAGGTGTGTAGTAACAGAGCAAAACATGAGAGACATTAGTGTACCATACTGTAAACAGTGTAAACATGTAATGTACCAATGCATACAGCTGCTCTGAGTGCTACCATACACTGTAACAGTATAAATTGTAACCTCCAAAACAGTGTTTGGAACAATTTTTGCCTGTGTCGACAGTATTAAGCATATTATTTTTAAAAAGTACATGTTTACTGCAAGTTTTGTTATTAATTGTTTTAGGTTCATTTATGGGATAGTTAGGAAAAAACTAACATAAACTACAACCATATTTGATGTCTTGTGAAATTTGTATTTTGGCCCAAATTTTGCATAAAATATTCAGCACAGGGATGAGAGGAAAAAATTTTTTTTCAGCACCGTAAGGGTTAAGGGTAATCTTCAGCCAAATTTTAGAGGATTATTAAAAGTATTGAGAGCTTAGGGAGTCCTCCCAGATAGGAGCTAGCTCTGGAGGCTGAAGGAAGACTGGTGGGAACCAGAGGCTGAGGTAGGATGCTTTCCAGGTGGATGATGCCCAGTGCGGGGGCGGTGAGGGGGCTTTGAGGGTGGAGGGAGTTTGACAGGTTAGTGGAACTGAAAGCTGTCTGAGGTGGCTGGAAACATTATGAACATTATTATCATTCCTTAAACGGATGTTATTGGAACACAGTTGGGGAAATGCTAATGTACTGGAAATAGTCCTGGGCAAAGAATCAAGAGACTCAGGCCTGGATTTTCATTTACGTCAAGTATCAGATGCCAAAACTTCCTTCTAGACAAGTGAAGGCACTTCTGAAGGTGTTTACTTATTCAGCATACTATGAATATCAATAATTGCTAGACTGGAGATACAGAGATAAAGCATGCAGTCTGACTGTGCAGTCTGGTGGGGAAACAGGCAAGTAATGTGGTTCTAATACTATGATACCTGCTGTAGTAGAAGTGAGAACTGGGAGCTTTGGGAAACTCTTGGAGGCACACCTAACTTAGACTTGGGGAAGGGCCTCCTAGAAGAGGTAATTATCTGAGCAGAGTTTTGGAGGTAAGTTGGAAGGGTCCTGGGAAGAAAGATGTTTCAGACAGTGGAAGATGCATATGTAAAGATAATGCTGCTGTGAAAAGCATGGCTTGCTCTCTGAGCAGCTGGTATCAATAGGGGAGGATTGAAGGAGAAGGCTCAGTGCGGGCAAGGACCAGGTTATAGCCTTATATGCTATGCCAAGGAGCATACAGATTATTGACTTTCTAAAAATACCTAACTTCATATCTGGGATTTAGGAAGCAGTGTGGAGACTGGGTTGCAGTTATGGAAAGGTGCGATTGGAAGCAGTGTACCTTGTTAGGAAAGTACACACACCTGTGCGTGTGTACACACCCATGCTCACTCTTCAGTGGTGTCAATGAAATAGAATCAAAGTTTTCTATGAAAGGAATCCAGGTAGATGATTTAGAACTTCACTGGATGATCCTAACTCCTTTGGGCTGTTTGGTTTGCCATCCTCTGAACATTTTTCATCTTCTCATGTGGTCACTTGAGCTCTGGCCACATTCCTGAGAACAGGAAGGAGGAAGGGGAGAATTAGAAGGGCAAAAGGGCATGTGCTGTCTGTAATTGAAGGATGTTTCTGGAGAAATTACCACAGATTTCAGTTACAGCTCATCATTTATAATAGCGTCCCCAACTTTTTTGGCACCAGGGACCAGTTTTGTGGAAGACAAGTTTTCCATGGACCTGAGAGTGGGGGCTTGGGGGTTGGGGGACAGATGGTTTTGGGATGATTCAAGCACTTTATTTCTGTTATTATTATTATTTGTAATATGAAGGAATTAATTATACAACTGACTTGCCACTGTGAAGCCTGCCATCAGATGCAGCTTAATTGTCACTTACTACTCACTGATTGGATTTTGATGTGTCTGCAGGCAGTTGACTTCTTATGGTCTCTGTGCAGTCAAACCTCTCTGCTAATGCTAATCTGTATTTGTAGCCATTTCCCAGTGCTAACATCACCACCTCAGCTCCACCTCAGATCAGCAGGCATTAGATTCTCATAAGGAGCATGCAACGTGGATCCCTTGCATGCACAGTTCATAACAGGGTTTGTGCTCCTATAAGAAACTAATGCCACTGCTGATCTTATAGGAGGTGGAGGTGGTAATGTGAGCAGTGTTGAACAGCTATACATACAGATGAAACTTTGCTTGCTCTCCTGCTGCTCACTTCCTGCTGTGTGGCCTGGTTCCTAACAGGCTGCGGACCGATACTTATCTGTGGCCTGGGGATTGGGGACCCCTGGTTTATAACATAGTGTCATGGCCACAACTAGCTGCAAGGGAAGTGCCAAATATATAGTCTGCATTCCAAGTGGCCATATGCCCACCTGAAAATTGGGAGTTCTATTACCAAGAGAGGAGAAGTGGACAACAGGGTTAAGCCACTTGTATCTCTGCCACAGGGAATGCAGGGATACAAGGGACTCCTGATGAGGATGGGACCAAAGAAGCAGCAACAGGGAAGAAGAGACATACTGCAGAGATGGAGGTTCTGCTCTTGGCAACTGATTGGACGTGGAAAGGAAGGGAGGAGAAGGAAGAAAGGGGAGGGAAGGAGGGAGGGAGCAAGGAAGGAAGGAAAAAAGGGGAAGGTATTGAGGATGGTTTCTGCTCTGGGCAGCTGGGTGGATGGTGGTACCTTTCAACAAGGTACAGGTTTAAAGAAAGAGCAGATTTGGAGGTGGGAAGAATGATGACATATTGGACATGTTGAGTTTGAGATGCCTTTGGCACCTTCAGATGGAGCTACCCAGTGGGCCAGAGAGAAGAGATTTGGGAAGTGGATACGATTGCCCAGGAAATGTGTGCAAAATGATAAGAGGACTGAAGATAGCACCTTGAAGGAGAAAAATATTTAGAGGGCAGGCTGAAAGGGTAGTATTTAAAAGAAATTCAGTAGGATCGGCTAAAGAGACAAGGAAAATCAGAACAGGAAGATATTTGGGAAATGAGAGAAAGGTTTAAGAATTGAATAATTGCAGAGACATGCCATAGATGAGTCCAGTAAGATAAGACTGAAGTGTCTGGCAATTAAGACATAATTACAGTAGAATAGAGAGTGTGTGTGTGTGTGTATGTGTGTGCGCACATGTTTAGATATCTGTATGAAAAATGCATGCATGTGTGTGTATAAAATTGTTTAGATTAAACCTAAAAATGATCAAGTGACTATTAAAATCACTCAGGGTAGATGATCACTGTTACCCTAAGTGATTTCTAGAAGCAGAGTCTATATTACCCTATGCCCTCACCTGCTGGCAGCCCACTTTGGGCTTTTGTCACTGTGACAGGACAGTAAATCGCTCAAGCTAAAATTCTGGGTATATTTTACTGCTCTGTGAGAATGTTTTTATGGGCATAGTGGAGTAGATATTTAATACAAGGACTAGTATGCCCTAGCATCATGAAATAGATTAAAATGTGGATGAAACGTTAGGGTCCCAACTGCCGCTGTTCATCACCTTGTTTGAGCATCAGGCTCCAAGTGAGGATGAGGAGCCCATTAGTACTGCAGCAGCCTTGGTCACGTGGAACTACAGATGGTGTCTTTGTTCCTTTTAGGATAATCCTATGGCTGGGGTATAGTAAGTTCAGAGGTACAAAATGATATTGAAAAGTAGATTGACAATCTTTTATGGTATTGTTTTAACCTAATTACAGATATCTAATTTTCTAGGCTTTCCTTAAATGATTGTTTTCTCCTGAAAGCTTGGGAAGAAATTTTTTGAAAGTACAAAAAATTATTTATTTATTATTGTTAAACTTATTGGGGTGACATTGCTTAGCAAATATTACATAGGTTCCAGGTGTACAATTCTACAGTGCATCGTGTATGTGTTGCATTATGTATTTACCACCCGGTGTCAGTTCTCTTTCCATCACCATATATTTGACTCCTCTTCCCTCCTCTCCCACCCCCTTCCCTTCTTACCCTCAGGTAACCACTAAACTATTGACTGTGTCCATGAGATTTTGTTTCTTTGTTGCTTTCAGTTTCATATTCTACATAAGAGTGAAGTCATACAGTTCTTTGTTTCTTCTGTCTGGCTTATTTCACTAAGCATGATGATCTCCAGGTCCATCCATTTTGTCATAAATGGCAATATTTCATCTTTTCTTATAGCTCAGTAATATTCCATTGTGTATAGGTACCACAGCTTCTTTATCCAGTCTTCTATCGAAGGGCACTTTGGTTGTTTCTATGACCTGGCCACCATGAACAGTGCTGCAATGAACATTGGAGTACACATATGTTTGTGGACTAAGGTTTTCACATTTTTGGGGTAGATACCCAAAGGGGGATTACTGGGTCATATAGTAACTCCATTCCCAGTTTTTTGAGGAACCTCCACACTGCCTTCCACAGTGGTTGTACCAATTTGCACCCCCACCAGCAGTGTACCAGAGTTCCTTTTTCTCCACATCCTCTCCAGCACTTGTTATTCCTTGTCTTGCTGACAACAGCCATTCTCACAGGTGTGAGGTGGTATCTCATTGTGGTTTTGATTTGCATTTCTCTAATAGCTAATGAAGTTGAGAATTTTTTTCATGTCTGCTGGCCATTTGTATTTCTTCATGGGAGAAGTGTATGTTTAGATCCTTGCACCACTTTTTAATTGTATTGTTTTTTTGTTGTTGTTGTTGAGTTGTACTAGTTTTTTTTATATATTTTAGATATTATCAGATGAATTGTTTGCAAATATTTTCTCCCATTCAGTTGGACATCTCTTTGCTTTGTTGATGATTTCTTTTGCTGTGCAGTAGCTTTTTAGTTTGATATAGTCCCATTCATTTATTCTTGCTTTTACTTCCCTTGCCTTTGAGGTTGAGTTCATGAAGTTGTCCCTTAACCCGAGGTCTGTAAGTTTAGTACCGATGTTTTCTACACAGTTTACTGTTTTGGGTCTTATGTGGAGGTCTTTAATCCATTTTGAATTAATTTTGGTATATGGTGGCAGTTTGCAGTTGAGATTCATTCTAAAAGTACAAAATTTTATTCCTGAGTTTTAAATTATTCAGCGATTTTTGTTTTGTTAATATAGTTGGACAACACTGCCCTCTTGTGGACAGAGTATGTAATACCTCTTAATAGCAGTAGCAGATTTCTTTGAGGTTTCTTTTTTTTTTTTTTTTTTAATTCATTTTTATTGTTAGAATTATTGGGGTGACATCTGTTAGCAAGGATTACATAAGTTCAGGCACAGTTCTACAGTGCACTGTCAACTTGTTGTATAGTAAGTTCACCACCTAATGTGACTTCTCTTTCCATCACCTTATATTTAGCTTCCCCCTCTCCTCTCCCACCCCCTCCCCTTTCTCCCCTCCCTAACCCACTCGTCCCCAAATAAACATTAAACTATTGATTGTGTCCATGGGTTATTTGTTTGTTCATTTCTTTTTTTCTTTGCTTTCAGTTTTATATTCCGCATATGAGTGAAGTCATACAGTTCTTTGTTTTTTCTGTCTGGCTTATTTCACTAAGCATGATGATCTCCAGGTCCGTCCATTTTGTTGCAAATGGCAATATTTCATCTTTTCTTATAGCTGAGTAATATTCCATTGTGTATATGTACCACAGCTTCTTTATCCAGTCGTCTGTTGCATGGCACTTTGATTGATTCCATGTTTTGGCCACTGTGAACAGTGCTGCAGTGAGCACTGGGGTACGTAAGTCTTTGCAGACTAAGGTTTTTAGGTTTTTTGGGTAGATCCCCAGAAGGGGGATTGTTGGGTCAAATGGTAACTCCATTTCCAATTTTCTGAGGAACCTCCACACTGCCTTCCACAGTGGTTGTACCAGTTTGCACTCCCACCAGCAGTGTGCGAGAGTTCCTTTTTCTCCACAGCCTCTCCAGCACTTGTATTCCTTGTCTTGTTGATAACAGCCATTCTCACAGGTGTGAGGTGGTATCTCATTGTGGTTTTGATTTGCATTTCCTTGATAGCTAATGAGGATGAGCATGTTTTCATATGTCTGTTGGTCATTTGTATTTCTTCGTGGGAGAAGTGTCTATTCAGGTCCTCTGCCCACTTTTTAATTGGGTTGTTTGTTTTTTTGTTGTTAAGTCTTATTAGTTCTTTATATATTTTAGATATTAGACCCTTATCTGATGCGTTATTTGCAAATATTTTCTCCCATTCAGTTGGCTGTCTCTTTGCCTTGTTGATGGTTTCTTTTGCTGTGCAGAAGCTTTTTAGTTTGATATAATCCCATTCATTTA